>JANRMT010062816.1:21503875-21567064 GCA_026402145.1 Polypterus bichir lapradei | reverse complement strand
ATATATATATATATATATATATATATATATATATAGATATATAGATATATAGATATATAGATATATAGATATATATATTATAGTAGATTTTAATATTATGTACATTAAAGAACCATCAACAAAAAAATTAAATTAATAACACATTGAACAATTATAAATTTAAACTTCAAACTCCTCTTCATAGCTCAGACCTTTCAGCCCTCAATGTGCCATGTCGCTCTCCTCTGGGCTTTCTCTTGTGCTGCTTTGACTTTTGTGAAATATGGAGACCAAAACTGAGCACAGCACTCCATGTGAGGCGTCACTAGAGCAGCACAGTGCCTGAGGATAACCTCCTTTGACTTGCACTCCACACATCAGGGCGCTATACAGACAGACAAACGTCAAATTAGCCGCCTTAATCGCTTCTGCCCACACTCCAAAAATATTGGGTGTGCTCTCCCCTCGACCTTCTCATATATGCTGATATGGGGATGGATATTTGAGGAATAAACCACAAGAAAATGATTATATCTTGTATTGTGTACATTAAAAAACCATCAACGACAAATCAAATTAACCCTTTCGGCATCCCCTGACATACTATTAATAGTACTTATATAAGCAGCCATTTTTGTAAAGCGCAGGTATGTTTGCAGCTGTTAGAACCGGGTGTGCTACTGTTAGCGCAGACTGGAGAGACTGGCATACAGTCCGCAAAACACGGAAGTGAAACAAGTAGTATTTGGCAGCTATTATATAATAGTTTTTTTCATTTTCATTTTTTTGTTTTTTTTTTTCATTTTTTGAGCTTCCTCAACACCCCAAAGGTAGAAGATCTCGCAAAATAAATCCCATAAAAACAGAAAATCCAGGGCTGAAAGGGTTAATAATAAATTGAACAATTATTAGAAAAATAAAGTTGAATAAATTGAACTCTGCAGCTGCATGAATAAAAGGTAAAAATTCTGGTTAGTGGAAATAGCCCAAAATTTGATAGAAATCTACGTTTTGTACCGAATACGTGTATGCAGAATATGGTTGACCGACGTGAAAGCGAACTCAAGTAATTGTGTTTATAAACACGCGCACACACACACACACACAAATTTGGACTCGGATTTTGATGAATCTCGATGTTTTAGACCTCCCTAATTTATTACAATACTTTCCCTACAAGAAAGTAAATCTGACTCAGGGAGGTCTAAAACTTCGAGATTCATCCAAATCTTAAGGTTGAATTTTTGGACGATTACAATACTTTTCCCTATACGAGAAAATAAAAATGCAGAATTAAGAATTAGAAAACAAGTCCACTTTGCTCTTTTGATGTGCTGAACGAATCTCGCGACTGATGCCACTGCGGTGCTTTTGAGTTTTGTTGCGTCATTTACAGGACTGCCCACTGTTTTGATTCAACTGGACAATCCAAAGTGAATGGGCGTCGTGTGATTCGTTTGCAGGTTTGATTCGGTTTTCAACTCCAAAGAATCGGTGCAAATTCTGTGCATGGGTCCACATGAACAATGTCAAGTTAAAAACGCATAATTGTTAGAACTTGCAGTGATGTTTTAAGGTCCACGTTTGTGTGACTGTAGTCTCACTTGTTCAATGGGCAAAGGGATAGAAATAGTGATTTGGTTTTATGTTTACAGGTTCTATAAAATAAATTGGACAAAAAAGCTAACTGTTTTATTACAAGCGTACTCTGTGTTGTTACTGTTTTGTACTTTGTGACCAGGTGCACATGCCAGGAGGAATGTTGCGTTTTTCCAGCTGGTCCCCATTTCATTGGCACATAGAAAACCCCAATGCACAGAGCCCTTGGCGCGCAACAACAACTCCGGCTTCCTTGTAGTCCATCTTCAGTTTGCGCTTTCTCCCCATTGAAGATCGGGTCCAAAGGAACACCGCCGGCAAGTGCCCGCCTGTTTTTATGGCATCTGTGGGCAGAGTTAGGCCTCCTCTTTGGACGTCTTCTCTGAACTGAGGTGGGAAGAGAAGATGCAGTTAGTGCTGGCGCCCCTTCTTCCCCTGGAGTGGTAATGCCAGCCTTATCAGAGCCAGGACGGTGGTTCCCAGGTGTGCATGCGGGACAACTTGTATAATGAACATGACAGTCATCAGAGATCATGTCCTCGTTTGCTGGTGGTGATTCAGTTCAAAAAGAATTGGAAATGACGTGAACGAGAATCGTGCCAATCTTGAGTCAGGCGGTCTGTTGAACTGTATGACTGTAGCACAAGCTGAGAGTTCTGTCTGCCGGTCTGAGCTACGGTAGGACAATTCAACAGAGCAGCACAACTTGACACGACCATGGACGTTTTAGGAAAGACCTTCAGCTTAGGCGTTTGGTTTGGGTTACAGTTTAACGGTTTCACTTTTGTACCACAGACTGACAAACATAAGTTCATCTTTCCTGAAAGTGCCGTCGTTCTATCGAGTCGTCTTGCTTTGTTGAATTGCACTACCATAGCACAGACTGGCAGAGTTATGTCTGTAGTACAAAAGTAAAACCGTAAGCACACCAACCCTAAACCTTCATGCCCATCTTAAAACTGCCATCGTCCTATCTACCACAGCATAGATCAATTAGTTATGTCTGTCGGTCTGTAGTTACAAAAGTTAACCCCAAATCATCACATCCGTTGTTCTATCGAGTCATCCTACGTTGTTGAATTGTACCACCATCAACTCCACGTGCTGGTTATGCCTCGGGGCCTGAGGTTACAGAAGTAGAACTGTAAGCACACAAACTGTGAACCCTAACGTCTGGGCTCAAACCTCCATCACATCATGGTGTTACAGGTCTGCAAACGGATGATATCGTGAAAAACGCCAGCTTGCACGTCTTCATTGGCGTACTCCTAAACCAGAGAAAAAAACGTGATGCGGGGCGAGCATAGTAACCATTTAGCGGCACACTGCAGGATATTTTAACAAACCGCTACCTGCACAAAACAAAGAGATGACGACGACGATGATGATCTGCATGCGCCATAGCACTAGGATTGCTGATCCTGGGTTCTGAGATAAGAAACCATTCATGCCACGTTGTCTTGCAGGTGCAGTTTAAAGTAGTCCAAGGGCACCATCGTTATTGGTGTCAGGACTTGTAGAAGAATATCTTGGTCAAGCAGGTTGTGGTTTCTGGCTCTTCTGGTTTTTAAAAGATTACATTTAGATTCTTGGACCTCTCCTGGCAGCCATGAACTTGGCATTAGAGCTCCTCTGCTCCCATCTCTCCTCACTGGGCTTGAGGTCCGTCCACATCACCCTACACTTAGAAGGTTGGCCATTCCTTCTCTGGTTCCACACCTACGTGAGTGAGCAGCTGGCCTCATGTTCTCTAGTCATATTTTAGTATCTTGTTTTTGGCCATAATTGACCTTTTCCTGCTGATGTGCCATTGCCCACCTGGGGTCACTTCACGGCTAATAAGGCTACTGTAAAACTATCTGACAGAACGCTGTAATGGACATGAGTGCATTACAAGGGTCAGGGGGTCTCAAGTGGTTGCCATACTTTGTAAGATCCAGTGGTCTTCAAAATATGAGGAAGTGCCTGATGTGACCCCATCCTGGATTGTGACATAAGCAGCCATTCATTCCAGCTGGGCTTGGATGTTCAGTTTAAAATGGAGGTCATGGTTATTGGCGTCAGGACTTGTAGAAGACGCGTCCTTCTTTTGCATATCATGGCCGAGTTACATTCCGATGTTTGCCCCCCTACCCTGACGGCCATTAACTCGGCACTGGAGCCCCTTCACTACGTGGTCTGCTCCAATCGTTCCTTTATTTCATGGCTGCCTTGCGCTTTAGGTCCACCCGTGACCAAGTCTCTCCCACTCTGAGAAGGCCGGGCCAGCCTAAAGGACACAACCTTTGTGGGAATGCCCTCTAGACCCCAGGAAGCTAATTGTATTTTAAAGGCCAAATTGGTAAACCAGCCGTGCTGTCAGCGTGAGGTGTGGGCTTTTAAAAGGTAAGACGAGCTCCCCTGGGTTTTATGAATCTGTTTGCCCTGCGGCAGTTGCACACCTTAGTGTTTGCTGAATCGACATTATTGTATGTTTGGCTTTGTGAGACGCCCTCGGGGCAGAGCCGCGTTTCTCAGAAAGGGAGGTTAATGAAGACATCATGGCATTGGGGGCTGGAAAGCCTACAAGAACAAAAAAAAGAGCAACACTTCTGGTAAATGGCTGTTGAACAAAGTTGTTTGAAAGAAAAGAGATTTTAAAAGAAGACGTCCCTCGTGCTTAGAAAATTAAAAAGAGCTTCTACAGTCAGGGCTGATGGCACCTCGTCAGCAGCAAGCGTTACGTCTAATTACGCAGTTTCAATGAAACTCAAATGAATTAACCAACTGGCTTATTCACAACTTCTTCTCCAGGCTTCAGCTTACCTACCTGCAATACACACTTTGGCCTCTGGGGGGGGGGGTCCTATTTTCTCTGAATTGGGCAAAGACAAAAATAATTACGTGGAGTTTTTGAGGGGGCTGCATGTTGGGATACCCAGGGTACCTGCCCACATCGGCCTGTCTCAGCTCCTTCTGGATTTCCTCCCACATCCCATTTTAGGTTCACTGGGAGCCGTAAACTGGCCACCATGTGCGTGTGCCAGCTGATGCCCTGCTTGGCTCTGGTGCCCCCCCCACATGACAAAGTGGCCTCAACAAGGTGACATCTGAGTATTTGGAGCTCCTATCAGTAGGATGGCTGCTTGTTTTCAGTTTTGTGTTTGTTTGCTGGAGTGGGACAAATTTGATCTTTTTACATGAATAAGTTGAAGGGACATTTTTTTTTTACAACCGAAACTTTAACCTTTAAATATAAAGAGAATATTTTGTATGCCACATATAAAGCATGCTGTCATTTTTGGGAGTTTTGCTGCCTTCCAGACGTGATGGAGTTGTAGTCTGTAAACCGAATTGAAAAATAACTACAGTTATCCTCTGTGACTCGCGGGGGTCAGAAATGCAATGTGAAAATACGCCCAGGATTACAGAATATTCTAAGCACTAAATAAAATGCAAAATGTTGGGAGAAATACTAAATAGTATGATCACCGGTGTGAGGCTGACTGCCAAGACAATATGGCGGAAGGCTGGGATGCCCCTGTGATGAGAGGGCAATACCTCCCCCAGAACACTAGAGGGCAACCCTCCTGGCTCACAGCGGGGCCACGGGTTTCTAGCACAGAAGGTCAACACTGCAGGGGCCCGTGGCCACCATCAGGGGGTGCCTGGCCAGTTGCTGAGTCGCAGCACTTCTGCCTCACCCTGGCACCTGGAGCACTTCCAGATGCCCTATAAAAGGAGTCGCCTCACTCCATTCGAGGAGCCAGAGTCGGGAGGAGGAAGATGAAGATGGCTGGGAGAGGAGTAGAGGTGGCCGACTGAGAGAGCGAGAAGAAAGGCCTGTGATTGTCCTACTTGTGTACCGTGCTCTGTAGTGGGGAGTGAAGGGAAATAAAACGGGTGTGCTGGGCGATATTCATGCCTGCTTGTCTGAGTCGGGGTTAAGGGGGCCGTCCCCCAGCCAAAGTGCGTAGTTCAGCAGTTCTTTACTGAACTGAAACTTTTTAAAAAATGCAACTTACTAAAGTATTTTTTGTGTATATTCATGGTGGTAAATAACAAAAATGATTATCAGTACGCATACAACAGAAATCCAACGAAACGTTACGAACAAAATGATAAAACACTCACTCTGATGCAGATGGTGGTGCAGTTATGAAATGAAACCCCCTGTGATCAGCGGCCTGAATGTCACTTTCTGTCCTACCGTGACGCCAATGTAAGTGAAGATTAGTAGAATGTGGGAGCGCTACGCAGATGAAGACGTTTTTATTCAACATCGATGAAATCTCACCAACAAGTGGCCGGGGGACAAGAACAGAAATCCTGAGAAAGCCGTAATCCGATTGGTGGAATTGTAATCTAAGCACTGAAACAAACGGACATCACTTATCGCAATTGTGTCGGCTTCTTCCAGCGCGCTTTTAAAATGAGAGGCCTCAACCTTCACCCAGCAGCCCTCGGTGCAACTGTCAAAGCTGCCCAAGGATGCAGATCTCCAGGGGTTGCTGGGATTTGCAGTCCGGTTGAGGTCGCTGCTACAGTGTCGTCTGCAGATTTCCCACCACAGATTTCAAAATTTGCAAAACAATTTCTATTTAATTATTGATGAGGATCGTTAACCCGCAAAGTGGAAGCGCTGGCCTGTACATGATATTGTCATTTGTGAACCCAAGATGTTTAGTGGACGTACATTTTTTTTTTTTTTTAGCTAAAGTAAGGGTAATTCATTCAGGCGGGGATCTCAAATGATTAGCGCAGACGCAGATAATAAGAGAATGTGCCGTATGTTGGGGTCTTACAGAGTCAAACTGTTCACAATTCATTCACGTTATATGCTAAAAGTGCGGCTACTTAAGGCTTGTCAGGATGCCTCCAGCCAGAGGCCCTGTTGGCACAGACAGGATGGCATCTATGTGCCAGGAACCTTGCCTCCGCTCCTACTGAAAAGATTCCTCAAAAACCCCACAGAAGAACTGCAAGGCTACTGCACTCTTCCAATGGCTGTCGTGTATTTGCATACATTACAATGACACCGCAATGTGCACTGGGAGTGAAGGCTGCGTTTTAAAGGAGGCTCAAGATTCCCTCCATTTTGTATCGTATTCCTCTTGTCTTAGAGGTTACTGAATGGGACATGCAGTTCACAGGTTCAAATTATGAGTAGCATTTCTTAAAGTAAGACATTTCCAGAGAGTGTGTGCCCCCTGCTGGGCACATTGGCAGTGCTTGAATCTGAAATGAATTAGTGGTGGTACTCTGTTTATGGAGTATGCTACCATTCGATCAAAGAGCAGGGGGCAGAGGTGGCGGTGACACACCTTAGCTCTGCAATTACATTTAACTGACCGCCAGCAGTACTGTGTGCCAGTGTGAAGGAGTGTTGCTGGCACAAATCCGAAGAGGTGGTGGTGCCACGTACCCATGAACAGTCGCCCACTTCAAACCCTTCTCACGTCTACAGAATACAAGTGATATTCTTACCGTCATGGACAACCGACACGAGACACGTTACGACTCTCCGGGTCCGTCACCACAAATGGGTTCAAACAGAGAGCTTCATTCTGCTCAGCAGGAGACGCCAATGGCTTACCTGATGTACTCCTCACCTGAGCTCCCATTCAAGTATCAATCGTTTCTTGTATTCGTCCACTGATGCCACAAAAAGAATAAAAAAGAAAGAGAAAATATCAGTTAATTCATGACAGGACGTAAATACTCTTGATAGCAGTAGTGGAAGATAAGCTTACAGCAAATGAAAAGATCAAGTTAACCATCTCTGAGACAAGAAAGTCACAGTAGTTCAGGGCGGGCGCCATGGAAAAATCTGGAAGAGGTTTAGTTTTTCTTTTCCATTTATTTTTTCCAATCTTAATGGCCTTTTGTGACATTTTGAGGTTGTGATTTTTCTTCATTCCTATTTTTAAGTTCATAGCAAGTCATAGCAGATCAGGGTGGGCACCGTGGAAAAATCTAGAAAGGCTGTCTGTAATTCTGAGGCTAGCGGTGACACTTCAGTTGCCACTACTCGAGTGAAAGTTCACCGTTTAGTGTTTGACGAACGAGTCCAAAAGATCAGCAGAATCGTCTCCTAAGAAAACACAGACACATCTTCAACAAATATGAGGAGATAAAACCATGCAACTTGGATACCTGGTGGGAGCTTCCCAGAAGTCCACACTGATGTTCAGGGGCCAACACTCCAGAAGGTGCTCAAACTAGAAATGTCCCATCCAAACAGAACCTAGAAGCACATTTTCACAGCAGAAAGTGACATCGGGAATGGAGGTGGTGGCATCTGCAGAACATCATAAACAGAACTGTTACCTTCTTCACCCGGGGTGGTGACCCCTAAAGTCCAACTGCTACTTAAGCTGCAGCAGAGCATCAGGCAGGCGAAAGCTGCAGCCAACAGAACATTGTAGTCCGGGGGGGTTCCTATCAGACCTTCAACCCCTTATGTCCAGCCCCACTGACCCGTCCACCATGCAGCTCCACGACAGCCTCAGCGGCAAGGAGGTTGTGCTTCAGCAGATTGCAGCCCGTGTTGCCATTACTGTCAATGATGAGGCAGACCAACCAGCCAAACATGGAGCACGGCTTCCCCAATCTCCATTTTCCACCTTGTTGTGGTCCGCCGCCGCTGACGGTCATTTCTTTTTCGGTGGGGATTCCAGGAATGCCCCCAGCCTTTGCCCGACTCGCACACACTCACAGGCAGAAACATGAAACCAACAAAGGAATAAATGATAAATTAGATGGCAAACCCAACAGAAAACCACACCAATCAGACAAACCTCGCCGCTCCCCGATGGCGATAACAATTTTAACAGAACAATGAACCCCAACGATAAACAAACACTCACGACAAGGTCCTTATACAGTCCAATGAGGCCAAAGCAGATGAAGATGACGATCCCGGGAACAGCTTCTGTAATAAATGAATGAGACAGTCCTACCGGTGGTCCTGAGCGGCGAGGGGTGAGATTTGCTGGAGCGCTGCTTTTGAAGACGCACGCCAACTAATCCACCACTAGACACAGAACAGGCCGACAGGCACAAGACACTCCATCCATCCTAACGGGAAACGATCCCGGGGCACGATCGACCTTTCAGTGGACACGTCAGACTGGTGACATGAAAACACAGACTTCTCATTGCTCTGCCGGGCTCCCTTTTCAACTTTCCCGCTGACCTTAATCGTCCTCCCAGCAGCCCCTGTTCCCGCTTCCGTCATCCAATGAGGACATTCCCCTCTGGGCTGCTGGGAAGTGGAGTTCTTACTGTGGTAGCACTGCTACAGCCTCAAACAAAGAAGTAAAGACGTTTCTGTGTGGCATGGCATCAATACTGGAGATAAACCCACAGCAGGACCCCCTCAGTAAGCTACGCAGGAGGAGTCACAGAAAATTCTTCCCACTCAGAACCTGGCACTGCTGCCCCAGAAACACCTCAAGGAATGCTGGGTCTCACAAATTCAGAAAGGTGTGAGTGCAGCTTAGAGGAACAGAGCTTGTTGGCAAAGCGGGTTACAGACGAAACCATTAAAAAAATAAATAAAAAACTTTGCCAAATTTTGCCAATCAACATTATGAACTGCCCCAAAAAATGAAAGTCACACTTTGAAAACCCATCAGATCTCAATGGGGAAAGAAAATCCTGCCAGCTGTCTCTACTGCTATGGACTGATATGGTGATGTGGGAGGAACGAAAGGATGGAAATGAAAATAATCAACCGACAGAGGACACCCCAAAAATCAAAGGGAGCAAATGATGGGTGAGGCAGGCGAGCAAGCAGGCAAGTCCATTTGGCCGAAATGTCATTGCAGAAACTCCAAATCGTATTCAGTAGTTTGTATGCCCCCCCAATTCCCCCCTCATGCCTGACAACGTCCCAGTGAGATGACGGATGGTGTCCTGGAGGATCTCCTCCCAGATCTGGACCAGGGCATCACTGAGCTCCCAGACGGTCTGAGGTGTCGGATGGACCGAAACATAATGTCCCACCCAGAGGTGTCCTACTGGATTGAGGTCAGGCGAGTGAGCGTTGGGGGGGCAGTCAATGGGATCAATTCCTTCCTCCTCTCGCCATGTGAGGCTGGGCATTGTCGTGTACCAGGAGGAACCAGCATAGGGTCTGCCAGTGTGTCCAAGGATTTCATCCCGATACCTAATGGCAGTCAAGGTGCCCACCGTTGTCTAGCCTGTAGAGGTCTGTGTGTCCCTCCATGGATATGCCCTCCCCCCAGACCATCACTGGTCCCCCCCCACCAAACCGGTCATGCTGAACGATGTTACAGGCAGCATAACGTTCTCCACGGCTTCTCCAGGCCCTTTCACGTCTGTCAAATGTGCTCTCATCTGTGAACAGCACAGGGCGCCCGCCAGTGGTGGACCTGCCAATTCTGGTATTATATGGAGTAAAAAAATATCCAAATCTTATTATGTGATATCATCTACTGTTAAATTCTGCTCTGTACTTCTAAAATTTTTATTATTATGCTGTATTAAAGATTTGTTCTGTTCTGTATACTTGTATTGTCCCCCTTCTTTTGACACCCACTGCACGCCCAACCTACCTGGAAAGGGGTCTCTCTTTGAACTGCCTTTCCCGAGGTTTCTTCCATTTTTCCCTGCAAGGTTTTTTTGGGAGTTTTTCCTTGTCTTCTCAGAGAGTCAAGGCTGGGGGGCTGTCAAGAGGCAGGGCCTGTTAAAGCCCATTGCGGCACTTCCTGTGTGATTTTGGGCTATACAAAAATAAACTGTATTGTATTGTATTGTATTGTATATGGCCAATGCCAGTCAAGCGCCATGGTGCCCATATTGTGACCTCAGGCCACCCTCATGAAGTCTGTTTCTGATTGTTTGGTCAGAGACATTCACACCAGTGGCCAGCCTGCCTGCTGGAGGTCATTTTGTAGGATCTGCCAGTGCTCATCCTGTTCCTCGTTGCCCAAAGGAGCAGATACCAGTGGGTCCTGCTGATAGGTGAAGGACCTTCTACGAGGGGCCCTGTCCAGCTCTCCTAGAGGAAATGCCTGTCTGTCTCCTGGAATCTCCTCCATGCCCTTGAGACTGTGCTGGGAGACACAGCAGACCGTCTGGCAATGCCACGTGGTATTGATGTGCCATCCTACCTGTGCCACCTCTGTAGGGTCCAGGTATGACCTCATGCTACTAGTAGTGACACTGACCATAGACAAATGCAAAACGAGTGACAAAACAGATGAGGAGGGAAAAATGTCAGTGGCCTCCCTAAACCTGTTAACCCATTCATTCCTGTTTTGGGGGTCATCTCAGTGTTGCCCCCCCCCCAAGCAGCTGAAACTGATGAACAAGCCCCTCTGTTACTTCACTGAGCAGATCAACAGCCCAGGAGTGTCACTGACTTGATGCTATACTCTCATTACAAAGCGGCCCTTCCATTTTTTTGCACAATATATAAAATACGGCCCCTATAAACTCTAAACGCATCCTTGACAAAAGCTTCCATTAGGGGTTAGGGGTTAGGAGTTGACGGTTTCGAATTACAATGACAACGTGAAAGAAGCAGGTGAGGAGGTGAATACTTTCTGTCACAAGCAGTTAAGATGTCCACAGAGGATAACGAAGCAGCCAGGACAGGTCATGTAATCAAGCGGCTTACATGGCTCGTCTTGTGCCGATTACTCACTCGTGTCATGCCTTGAGCTGTGATGAAATGGTTAAATACGCGACTTATTGTCTCCGGCCGGCCAGTCATAGGCGTCGTGTGTCCAGAGGACACTTAGCTGCCTGCACCAGTAGCCAGGGGGGTCCTCGTAATTAAGCCATTTGTATGACTTATCTTGTCCCTGTTGTTCCTGTTACCATCCGTGTCATAGCTCAAGTTCTTATCTCGTGGGAATGAGAGACCACCTCAGGCTCACATATTTGAGCTGAGTACGCAGCCTCAGAGGGTCTCGGTACCCTTAGAGAGAGGCATGTTGTACATTTAGGGTAAAGAAGGTAACCCACCCACACGAAGTCCTCATTTGCTGCCCGCCTGTCTAACTCATTCAGTGGTCCCGAGCTGCTGTCGTCTCACGGGAATGAGACCCTCAGCCAGCGTGCGGACATTAAAATAGAAGACGTGGCTTACGATGTGGATCTTGAACAATTCATGTGATGTGCCAAGAAACACAGGTTGTGGTCACGAGACATCTGTGCCATCGTCAGCCAGGAAGATCCCCCATAAGGCACCTTTCACTTTCTCTTACAGTGCTGAAAAAAGTCCAACTCTTCTGCAATTGCGTTTTGCATTTTATTGTCACTCTTAGCGTCACTCTTTGGCAGGCACAGAATGTCAAGGATGGCAGCACAACCAGCTCCTCTTCATCGTATTTATGTTTCATATGCAAAAATAAAGGCGTCGTAATCAGCATAAGTAAGTGATATCATAAAGGAAAACTGAACATTTAAAAATGATATCTTATCACAGAAATACAATTATAACAAGATAATAACATCTCTTGATTTGCTTTGCGTTTCCAATTCTGTATTCCAGAATTTAAACTGATTTCCTTCCCAATGTCCCTTTACAAATCAAAATGGTGGCCATGTCTGTGATGCATCACTCTCTGTTAGTTCACATGCCCAACTTATTTATATATTTAGGGCACAGTGGCGCGCCGGTTATGCCGGGGCCCTGGGTACAAATACTGTGCTCTCCTTCAGATATTCTGGTTTTCTCCTCACAGCCCCAAACACCAGCCGGCTGGGTTACCTGGAGAATTAAATTAGGCTCGAACGAGGGGGTGGCTTTCTGGGTCAGTTGGCACTGCCATGCTTATACACCAAGTGTTGCTTGAATAGCCTCTGGCACTCCATGGCCCTAAACCGTATCCAAGTCTGGTGAAAAATGCCATGACACGGGAAGAGATGCTTTAAATAAATTCAGAGGAGATCATATGCCCTCTTTGTATCGCTGGCACACCACACCTTGCAGCTTAAAGGCAAATTGTGACTCCATCCTTTTGGCAGACAACCTGGAATTTTGTAACAGTAGGCGGATTACTTAAGAAAACAGTTGAGGCCGAATGAAGGGCTGGCTGGGAACTCCTCTGCCCGACTCTCCTCGGCTGCCAACTTTCACTTTTGCATTTCCATTCAACCCTTAGGAATAGCTGAGTGGCAGGGCTATGCCCTCAATAAATCAACGTGACCTACATGATAAGAATCCAACAGAGGCAGTTCTTGAGAACGGGAAGGAGACGAGCGACACTTTTATATCGACGCTAATGCTGCTGCTGCTGTGGGCATGCAACTCATTGAAATGTGCCAGCTGGGAGTCGCTGTACTTATCAATCCATTTATGATTTTAAACACTTCAGTCATGCCCACACTTAATCACCATTTGCATAAACTGAGAAGGTTCAACTCATTTAAACTCTCTTCATAGCTCAGACCTTTCAGCCCTCAATGTGCCATGTCGCTCTCCTCTGGGCTTTCTCTTGTGCTGCTTTGTCTTTTGTGAAAAATGGAGACCAAAACTGAGCACAGCACTCCAGGTGAGGCCTCACTAGAGCACCATAAAGCTGGAGGACTTGCACTCCACACATCAGGGCGCTATAATAATAATAATAATAATAATAATAATAATAATAATAAGCACATTTTATTTATACAAGGACACCGAACAAACAAACAATAAATAAATAAATAAAAAGACACATCACAAACAACTTAAAACATCAGAAAAAAAACAGAAGATATAAAAATTAAAACCAAACAAAGCCACTGCAATCATAAAGAAAAAGCCATTTTAAACAGATGCGTTTAAAGTTTACATTTAAAGGTTGAATATGATTTGATATTTCTGAGCTCAGTAGGTAATGAATTCCAGAGACAGGTGAGAGGGACGGTCAGGTGGATGGAGGAAGAGGATCGAAGGTTACGAGAGGGAATGACAACATGAAGAAGGTCAGACAGATATGGAGGGGCGAGGTTATGAATGGCCTTAAATGTTAATAGCAGAATTTTAAAATTAATTTGAAACTTAATCAGGAGCCAATGAAGCTGCTGCAAGACCGGAGTAATATGGTGAATAGATGGGGTTCGAGTAATGACGCGGGCAGCAGAATTCTGGACTAGCTGGAACTTATGAAGAGATTTATTAGAGAGACCAAAGAGGAGTCCAGACGAGAAGTAACAAGACTGTGAACAAGAATGGCAGTGGTATGGGGGGGGTGAGGGAGGGGCGGATGAGATTAAATATTACGTAGGTGGAAGTAAGCAGACCGGGTGATGTTATTAAAGTGAGATTGGAAAGACAGTCCTGTCAAGGATGGCACCCAGACTGTTAATCTGAGGTGATGGGGAAACAACGGAGTTATCAATCACAAGAGAAAGAGCTATATAGACAGACAAACGTCAAATTAGCCTTTTTAATTGTTTCTGCCCACACTCTGAAAAAATTGGCAGTGCTCTCCCCTCGACTTTCTCGTATACTCAGATATAGGGAAGGATATTTGAGGAGTAAACCACAAGACAATGATTATATTTTTATATTATGGACATTAAAGAACCATCAACAGCAAATCAAATCAAATGAATAATATATTGAACAATTATTATAAAAGTAAAATTGAATAAGTCGGACTTTGCTGCTGCACGAATAAAAGGTAAAGTATCACCTCCGGATAGCGGAAAGAGCGCAAAAGTTGATAGAAATCTACGTTTTATACCTTAATACTGGTATGACCTAACAGCATACTCAAGTTACCACAATTACATACACACACACACACACACACACACACAGACAGACAGATGTACTCGCGGATAAGTTCTCCTGTGGATAATTCGGGACTTGATTTCATCGTAGAATTTTTGGTATTTTATAATGTCGGTCGAATGCAGAAAACTCGCGCTATTGGTACGACAACATTTATTTCTGTCACACATTTTCATACACATGATGGAGCTCAAAGTGCTTTACATGATGAAGAGAAAAGAGAAAAAAGACAAAGTAAGAATTAAAATCAGAGAACACTAATAAACACAGAATAAGAGTGAGGTCCAATGGCCAGGGAGGACAGAAAAAACAAAAAAAAACTCCAGACGGCTGGAGAAAAAAAATAAAATCTGCAGGGGGTCCGAGGCCACGAGACCACCCAGCCCCCATTAGGCATTCTACCTAACGTAAATGAACAGTCCTATTTATAAACGGAATATTTTTTTATTCCGTAAACTGAATAATGAACCCGATTGAAACAAATCCACTTTTACTATAAAGTCTTAAATATAAGGCACACTGCTGAGCAACAAGAGATTACGATATGCTAACGCCCACCCGAGAGAGTAACCACGGAGCACACGGCCTTTTGTTTCTATGTATTGTGCCTACGTGACCACACGGTATTTAATACCCGCACTATTCCGGAGCGACGTTTGCACTGATTTGTGTTTTTTGTGTCTCACACCCTCACATATCTGTTATCGTAAGAGCATCCCTTATCTACGATGGAGCGTTCGATCAGAAGGAAATATGAAGCTGGTTTGAAAATAAATGTCGTTGAAGTGGCGAAAGAAATTGGTAACTGCACTGCTGCAACAAAATTCAATGTGTCTGAGAAACTGATGTGAGATTGGAGGAAGCAAGAAAATTAAGTGTCGCATTTTTGAATGAGCATATAAGTCGGGTTTGATTTTATTATCAATTTTATGGGTTTCAAGACCCGACTTATACATGAGTACATGTGGTAATTCCAAAAATGTTATTTTCAGACTCAGGGAGGTCTAAAATGTCGAGATTCATCAAAATCTCAAAATGGAATTTTTGGACGATTACAGTACTTTTCCTATACTTCATATACAAGAACGTAAAAATGAGTCAAGAAGTCATTAAGTGTACAAAATTGAATTCATATTTTTGATTCATCAAAGTAGCCACCTTTTGCTCATAAAACAACCAGAAACACGTGAATAAAAAATGTGCCATGATCATTTTATTTTGGCAAACAATTCAGGTAAATTACCACTTTCAGTAAGCGGAATTGAGTCAAAAGTTGCAAGAGACTTTAGTAATGTGGGTAACACTTGTGAACAAAATTTCGTTTACGTAAAGCAAAAATGTTCTCAAATACGAATGTATTACCATTTGAACATCAAACGGAAAATTGTGATTATCTTGAAAATCAGTCGTTATTCGAAAAAAATGCAAAGGGACAAAAAATGTTTAGAATGTGGTGCTTTACTATAATATGATGTGAAATTATCAAATTTTTCATATTTTTGCGGAAACGTTTCAGGTAAAGTACCACTTCCAGTTAGTGGAAATCGCTCAAAAGGAAATCCACATTTTCTACCCAATACTTGTATGGAGAATTTGGTTGGCCGAAGTGAAAGCGACTCAAGTTTTCGTATTTACACACAAACACACGGACAGACAGGCACACAGACCTAATTCTAAAAATGGTATTTTCGGACTCAGGGAGGTCTAAAACATCGAGATTTCATAACAATTTCGAGGTCAAATTTTTTGGATGATTGCAATATTTTCCCTATATTTCATAAAAATCAAGGTGGTAGCGTAATAATTCAGAGCCATGCTATAGGGGAACCGTTCCTAAAAGAACTACCGACCTGAAGGTTCCAGAAAGAACCTTTACTTATTTTGACCCGTAACATTCCTTTAGTAAGAATGAAGAGCCCATCCTAGATCTGTGACATCCCAATGGGTTCCTCACTCTTACTGCATACAATCACACAGGCTAAGCTCCGGTTTTTAACGGCCTTTTTGGCATCTTGCTAGGTAGCCTACTCTACATTAAAGATTTCTGCTTTGTCCACATATCAGGAAGCTTTTCAAAGCCTAAGGTGCCAACTTCATATGAAAGGTCTGAACATTTGAACAGTTGTAATGTGAACAGGACACTCAGTCCAGTAAACTCTCCCATCGTATTCACCTCAAATTCCCAAAATTACATCAAGGCGAGATCTACAGGTCCCTAAAGTCCTTCTCTCCGACACACAACTTGGTCACTTAATCTGTGGTTCTTTGGATAAAGAAAAACCTTCTAAGATCATTCACAGAATGACATGTTTCTTTGTCAAGGACAGGAGCTACAAGGAACCTCATGGCCCAATAAAGTGCCATTTTAGAACCAGGAGAGTGGAGTTGATTAAGAGTGCCCTGTCTGGATGTAGATCATGACCAGTCCCCTACGGCTGCTAGACTCTCCTCATGAGGTGAAGTTTCAGACCTCCCATTGTCTATTCAAATCTCTGCATCAGGAGTGGGCAGGAGGAGGAGTATAGGAACCTAATCGAGGACTTTGTTAAATGGTGCGACTCAAACCACCTACAACTGAACACCAGCAAAACCAAGGAGCTGGTGGTGGATTTTAGGAGGCCCAGGCCCCTCATGGACCCCGTGATCATCAGAGGTGACTGTGCAGAGGGTGAAGACCTATAAATACCTGGGAGTGCAGCTGGATGATAAATTGGACTGGACTGCCAATACTGATGCTCTGTGTAAGAGAGGACAGAGCCGACTATACTTCATTAGAAGGCTGGCGTCCTTCAACATCTGCAATAAGATGCTGCAGATGTTCTATCAAACGGTTGTGGTGAGTGCCCTCTTCTACGTGGTGGTGTGCTGGGGAGGCAGCATAAAGAAGAGGGACACCTCACGCCTGGACAAACTGGTGAGGAAGGCAGGCTCTATTGTAGGCACGGAGCTGGACAGTTTGACATCCGTGGCAGAGTGACGGGCGCTGAGCAGGCTCCTGTCAATCATGGAGAATCCACTGCATCCACTAAACAGGATCATCTCCAGACAGAGGAGCAGCTTCAGCGACAGACTGCTGTCACCGTCCTGCTCCACTGACAGACTGAGGAGACCCCACACTATGCGACTCTTCAATTCCACCCGGAGGGGTAAACGTTAACATTATACAAAGTTATTGTCTGTTATATCTGCATTGTTATCACTCTTTAATTTAATATTGTTCTTTATCAGTATGCTGCTGCTGGAGTATGGGAATTTCATCGTGGGATTAATAAAGTATCTATCTATCTATCATTACTACTTCTTAAGTGCAATGCTTTACATTCACTCACATTAAATCTCATCGTCCCAGGCTGGTATGCTGTTCAAGTCCCTCTGTATCCAGTCAGTCGATTCTCCATTATCTGTCCTCCCACCTATCTTGGTATCACCTGCAAACTTAAAGCAGCTTATGGATTATGTTCTTGTCATTTCATTAATGTAGAATACAAAGAGCAGCAACCCCGGCACTGACACCCTGCTGGATAGCATCACCCAAATCTGGAAGGTTCCCTCACCCTAACCTTTGCCAATTTTGTACCCACCGACACACCACACTCTAAATTCCTACTTCAAAGTTTGCTCAAAATCAAGATAGATAGTATCATCTGCACCTCTCCGATTATCTGCTTTTGTTGCTTCCTCATAGAATTCCAGCCTGTTACTGAAGTAAGACCGTCCCGGTCTGAACCCATGTCGAGTAACTGCTAACAAGCCCATTCCTGCCATGTGTTACTTGATCTTTTCCTTAATAATTCCTTCCAGCAATTTCCCTGTGATGCATGTTAGGCTTACTGGGCTGCAGTTACGTGGATCTGCCTGATCAGCCGTATTCTACAACTGGATAATACTTGGTAGCCTCTAGTCTTTAGGACTTTATGGTGACGTCCTCACGACACGTGTCAAGGGTTTGTATCTGCACTCCCCAACCTCCTGAGGCCCTCCGTGATAAATGTTACCCGGTCCTGGCGATTTGTTAAACTTCAGCCTATTTAATCCTTGCTGCACTTCACCCTCTACAACACGGGTGCCCAACTCCAGTCCTGGCGAGCTACTGTGGCTGCAGGTTTTCATTCTAACCCTTTTCTTAATTAGTGACCTGTTTTTGCTGCTAATTAACTTCTTTTGTCACTTCCAAACTCCATTTTCAAATCTTTGCACACATTTATTTGAGTCATCTGTTAGCAGAGGGGGACCAATTTTCCCGAAACAGGCCTCATGCCCAAGTCTTCAGTCAAAATGCGCTGAACTGCGTGAGCTCCACGTTACTCCTGTAGCTTCTGACAACTCGTAAATTGCGTAACGACGGTCTTCTTTTATTTTTTTTTGTGGAATTTTGCAATGTTTTTGTCGTTTCGGCTGCTTGAAGGGCATCCAGAACGGGGTTGATCCTCGCTGTTTAAATTTCCATTTTTGAAGCACGAAAACCATTCAGACACTCTCACCGACTCAGAGCTTCTTCCTTGAAAGCCATCTGAAGCATCTGGAACGATTCCGTTGGTGTTTTGCCGAATAGAAAACAAAATTTCAAACAAGTTCTTTGTTCCGTGAAATTCCACATCTCAATTTCGACAGGGTCGTGAAAACAGCTTCTAAGAACAACGACTGCGTGACACGCGAGATCGTCCCCCTGGCTACCGACTGGCGAGGGATGAGGGAACAAGCACTGACCTTTGATCCAACCTCCTCCACTCGCCATCCAGCCACATGGAGGTCAGTCTCGTTTCTTTTGGGCCCCCCACCCCGGGTCTCCTTAATGGAAACCTGCACCAGAGTCCTCAAACTGGGCCAAAGACAACACTGGAGTGGCTTAGGGACAACTCTGGGAAAGTCTTTGAGTGGTCCAGCCAAAGCCCAACCATGAACCCAATTGAAGATCTCTGGAAGGAGCTGGAAAAACCAACCTACTGATGGAGAAGAAAGGGCAGAAGAATCCCAAAATCCATGTGTGTGAAGCTTGTCGTGTTAGAACCGCGATGACTCCAGGCTGGAATGGCCACCCAAGGGGCGAGTAAAGGCTTTGAACACTTGTGTCAGTGGCGGAGTTCAGGCGTTTTATTTTTAAGGAGTGTTTTCGCTTTGCCATTCTGGGTTACTGAGTGTTATTTGATGGGGAAAAAATGAAAAACGATTTTAGCACCTCCTTGATAAAGAAGACCAGGAAAAGCAGGTGGGACGAAGAGATGACGGGTAAGAGAGAGAGAAAGAACTTTAGCACAAAAAATGTGTGAAAAGTGAAGGGTCCGGGAGACGTTCCGAAGGCGCTGTACGGTATATTATACGGTGTATTAAATGGAGTCCAGGGAAGGACAATCAGGTTACTGACAGACGATTATGTGAACAAATCCTTTCAGAGAAATAAAGAGTGGAAAGACGAGCGACCAAGTGAGTGAGTGTCGCGCTTATCTCTCGATCGGATCGCCAGCTGGGAGGAGCCGCGCACTTTTGAGGCATCGCCTGGAGAGCAGTTCGCCGTTTGGCCTCGATGGCGCATTGTGTGTGTTTCACCTGTAAACTGCGTACCTTCAAAGTGGAATGTGTTCCTGAAGAGCAGGTTTAAGGAGGCCATTAAAGCCGTGTTACCTTTCCATTTTGCTCAAACCGGTTTGACTCTTTTTTTTTTTTTCTTTTTGTGTCTCTGGTGGATCTCTGGTAACTGATATCGGAGCAGCACACATTCTCAGGTTTGGAAGTGCTGAACACCCGCCAGCACGTCTTCTCCACTCCGTATTGGAGCTGCTGTTGTTTTTTTTTTTTCCTTGAACCCGCAGTGTCTCTGGGCTCATTTAGGGGTCACCCACCTTTAGAACCAGGCCTCTGTTTACGCCCGATATTACCATGAATGTCCAAAATCTGCTTACGGCGAAAATACTGTTACACTCTAAAGTGGCGATTCTTAACTTTTTCTCAAGTATCTGATGTACTAGGGTGTTGTACCGCGTCAGCCATTATGAATGTAGAGAAAAGCCAAGCAAAATGACCCCTTTTATTGGTTAACTAAAAAAGATTACGATATGCAAGCTTTCGAGGCAACTCAGGCCCCTTCTTCAGGCAAGATGCCTCGAAAGCTTGCATATTGTAATCTTTTTTAGTTAACCAATAAAAGGGGTCATTTTGCTTGGCTTTTCTCAAGTATCTGATGAAAGCTATGGACCCTCTTTCCCCAGAAATATTCACATAAACGCACCTCTGCATGCAATGAATAGAATGGACTTTATTTATCGAGATTTGATTGTCTCATTCATATGACTCAGAGTGCTGGACAGCTACTGCAAAGCACCAACGGGCCCTTAAGGTAGTGTGATGGAAACACGGATGCTGCGGTGGGGCCTTGGTTAGACGAGATGGGACCATGTCATGAACACGGACATCCCGAACAGGATGGGAGTTGCACCAATCATGGAAATGATGCGTGAGGCGAGGCAATGATGATATGGGCATGTCACCCATTGGTGCCTCCAAGGCAGATGCCCACGAGGGAGACTGAAGAAATGTTGGATGGACCGGACCAAGGAGGACATGAAAATCGCCCCGGAGGACACCTGCGATTGCACCAAATGGAGGAGATGTTGCAGACAAGCGGACCCTGCAATTGCGTGGGACTAACGCTAGGAAGAAGATTGTCTCATTCATACATGACATTATTAAACTTTAAAGGAAACAATCTATAAAAAAAAACACTTAATTATGCAAAAAGTAATGGCCACTCATTATAATTCTGAAATACAAATTTAAACAGATCTACTACTACTTCGTTTTTGGCTACCATTACTACTACATCTGCTCTCTCGCTATCCGTTTTATTTCAATGAGAAGGTTCTTGTTTTCCTTGAATAAGAATATGAAACCGTGGAGGGACAAAGTGACACGCATTTCGACTTTTCGTTTTGATATAAACAAGTGCTGAAGACCCCGACTCACAAAGGTACGTAGTAGTAAAGGGGATCGGAGCGCTTCCAGCTCAATTTACCGGATGAGGGCAGGCGGCCCGTGTCTGTCAACGCACACCAGAATTCTCCAAGACTCTTCGAGGTGAATTCATTTCATAACATTTCCTATGGTGACCGCTATTTTTCTCGCGCATTACGTCTCTCGCCGTTATTTTTCTCGTGTGACATTTTTCTCACGAGTATGTAACTCACGCGTTAGGCTTAGGTGAGATAAATACTTGCAAGAAAAATAACAGTGAGAGACGTAATGTGCGAGAACATTCACGTGAGAAAAATCAACAGTACTAGGCTGAATAGTGAATATAAATGTTAATTTTTATCGGACCCTCACGGACCCCCTGAAACCCATCCATGGACCCCCCCCCAACCCAGGGGTCCACAGACCCCAGTTTATGAACCCCTGCTCTAAAGTATCAATAATACTCCTGTAATGAAGTCACTCACCTCCCTTCCTATAAAAATGCCCAGTGGGCCCCCTTTACTCTTACAATAGCAAACGTTTTTTGCCAATCAGAGCACTTAATCACCTTAAAACTCAGGCGTACTTACACATTATCGACGGTGGGATTTCAGATCTGTACACCCTTGAAATACACTGGGTGACATTTCCAACTCAGAAGAGTAGCCGGGGGAATTTTGCGGTTTGAACCCCCTCTAAATATTTTTTATGACATTTCCAGAGAATCGATCCTGGAGAGAATTAGTCATCTTCACAATATCTGGACGTGACGCATCGACAGACAAACCCTACTTCCTGTTGGTTCACATCAGGTCACTTCTTTCACATCCAAACATCGATGTTATCAAAGAAGAAAATGTCATTGAAAGGCACTACACAACAAAGCGGACATTTTTCAAAGACTAATTCCATTATACCGTATCTACTCGCATTTAAGTTCTCCCGCGGATAAGTCGGGGCTTGATTTTTATCGTATAATTTCCGGTATTTTATAATGTCGGTCGTATAAGTTGAATGTGGTAAACTAATGCTGTTGGTCCAAGAGATTACGATATGCTAACACCGACCTGAGACAATAACCACGGAGCACACGGCCTTTTGTTTCTATGTATTGTGCCTAAGTGACCACACGGTATTTAATACCCAAACTTTTCCGAAGCGACGTTTGCACTGTTTTGTGTTTTTTGTATTTCACACCCTCATACATCTTAATCATAAGAGCATCCTATATCTACGATCAGAAGAAAATATGAAGCTGATTTGAAATTAAATGTCATTGAAGTAGCGAAAGATATTGGTAACTGCGCTGCTGCGACAAAATTCAATGCATCTGAGAAACTGGTGAGAGACTGGAGGAGGCAAGAAGATGTAAAAAAAAAAAATTAAAAATTAAGTGTTGTATTTTTGAACGGGTGTATAAGTCGGGGTCTGATTTTATGATCGATTTTTCGAGTTTCAAGACCCACCTTTAAGTGAGTATATACAGTATGATGGATGGCCGGGACGCCCCTTCACCACATCTGCCAGGGGGACAAGGGTGGGAAGCCCAGTATCTTCCCCTGGACGCTAGATGGCAGCACCCCTGGGCTACAGCGGTGCCTCAGACTCCCCCAGGGATTCTTGGGGGTTGGAGTTCTGTGCAGCTCTGTGGGGTTCCACAGGCACCTCCAGGGGGTGCTGCAACAGGAGCGGCTGGCCCCTTTTGGGCACTGGTTTCGCCTTATCCAGAAGTGCAGCCGGATGTTGCCAATCAAGCACCTGGAGCACTTCCGGGTGCCTGATAAAAGGGAGCCAGCGACCACCACTCAGCGGCCAGTCGGGAGTTTGAGGATGAAGCTTGCTGAGGAGGAGGAGCGGTGGTGACTGTACTGTGGTTTGGAACTGTGTTGTGGCTGGGGGGTTCACAGGGAAGACGTGCCCTCCAGCTGAAGAAAAATAAAGGTCTTTGTGTTTTTATACGTGCCTCTGGTGTCAGTCTGTGTCGGGTCGGGCGCTATACAGCATCCATATCACAACGGTAATTACCAATGTAAGTCTGTCAACTTTCAATATCAGCTTTGTGCAACTAAATGACTTGCAGAGTGACAAAAAAGATTGGGGTGCAAGCCTGGCCACCCCATTTAATGGCGAGACAACACAAATAATAGTACAAAGAAATAAAGAGGCGAAGGGGGGTGTAACAACACAAACAAATTGCTCTCCATTGCCCTGCTGACGGCTCGGGTTACAAATGAGACGCCTCCTTCTGGCAGAAGAACAAGTAGGGCTGGCCAGCACTGTCTCCAGACTTGAACCTCACTGACTTAGTTTGGGATGAGCAGAACAGAAGGGTGAAAGGAAAGCAACCAAAAACTGCAACACATTGGAGGGAACTTCTGCCACAGTATTGGGAAGATCTCCCTGATCAACATTTGATTTCCCGCATAGACAGAAGGCCACGTGTGTGTCTGGCTGTTTCAAAAAGCAAAAGGTGGCTACTTTGATGAATCAAAAATTTGAATAAAAGTTTGTACATTTAATGCCTCCTTGTCTCATTTTTACGAAGTATTAGGGAAGTATTGTAATCGTCCAAAGATTCGATGTCAAGATTTTGACGAATCTTGACATTTTAGACCTCCCTGACTTTCTCGTATACGAAGTATAGGGAAAGTATTGGAATCCTCCAAAAATTTCATTTCGAGACGTTTTAGACCTCCCCGAGTCCGAAAATACAATTTTTGGAATTATGCCTGTGTGTCTGTCTGTGTGTGTCTATGGTAACACGATAACTTGAGTTCGCTTTCACTTTGGTCAACCAATATTTTGCATACAAGTATTGGGTACAAAATGTAGATTTCTATTAACTTTTCAGCAATTTTTCAAAATAAGTAAAGGTTCTTTCTGGAACCTTCAAGTCGGTGGTTCTTTTGGGAACGGTTCCCCTATGGCAAGGCTTCTGAATTATTACGCTACCACCTTGATTTTTACGAAGTATAGGGAAAGTATTGCAATCGTCCAAAAAATTCGACCTCGAAATTTTTATGAAATCTCGATGTTTTAGACCTCCCTGATTCCGAAAATACCATTTTTGGAATTATGTCTGTGCACCTGTCTGTCCGTGTGTTTGTGTGTAAACACGATAACTTGAGTACACTTTCACTTCGGCCAATCAAATTCTCCATACAAGTATTGGGTACAAAACGTGGATTTCCATCAATTTTTGAGCGATTTCCGCTAACCGGAAATGATACTTTACCTGAAACGTTTCCCCAAAAATATGAAAAAATTGATAATTTCACATCATATTATGGTAAAGCACCACATTCTAAGCATTTTTGTCCCTTTGCAATTTTTCGAATAACGACTGATTTTCGAGATAATCACAATTTTCTGTTTGACATTCAAATGATAATACATACGTATTTCAGAACATTTTTGCTCTACGTAAATGAAATTTTGTTCACAAGTGTTACCCACATTATTATGGTAAAGCACCACATTCTAAACATTTTTTGACCCTTTGCATTTTTTTCAAAAAACGACTGGTTTTCAAGATGGTAACACATACTGTGGTAAACCAGCCCGGACACCAACAGACAGACACTGGCAGATCCAAACTACTCCCAGTTTATTTGTAGAATTGTCCCACACACAACATGGTGCCCCCTGCACCAAACAGCTTTCTAAAGTCCAGGCCCCTCAATGGTCCTTCCTTCACCGCCTCTGCTCCTGTCTCCCGAGCTTTGTCTTCTTCCTCCCAACTCCGGCTAACGACTGGAGAAAGGCGGCCTCTTTTATATCCACCCCGATGTGCTTCAGGTGCCCCCTGACAATCTTCCTGCGGCACTTCCTGGTGTGGCGGAAGTGCCGCATGAGCACCCGGTCCAGCAGCACTTCTAGGTGTGGCGGAAGTGCTGACATCCAGGGCTCCTCACTCCTCCGGGCGCCCCCTGGCGGTGGCCACGGGCCCCTACAGGGTTGATCTTCCATACTCCGTTCTCGTGGCCGCCATGCAGACCAAGGTGGCTTCCCTCTCGTGGCCCAGGGGAGGTATAATCCCTCTTCCGGTCCCTGCAGGCGTCCCAGCCGACCGCCACAATACGTATTTGAGAACGTTTTTGTTTTACGTAAATGAACTTTTGTGTCCAAGTATTGCATTACAAACGTTAATAAAGTCTCTTGCAACTTCCGCTTACTGAAAGTGGTAATTTACCAGAATTGTTCGCCAAAATAAAATTAACATAGCAAATGTTTTATTCATGCAGCTGCTGAGTCCGATTTATTCAACTGTATTTTTACTTTACTTAATTTGATTTGTTGTTGATGGTTCTTCAATGCACATAATATAAAAATATAATCCTTGTCTTGCGGTTTTCTCCTCAAATATCCATCCCCATATTGAAGTATATAAGAAAGTCGAGGGGAGAGCACTCCTGATTTTTTTAATCTGTCTTTGTTTATTTGTTCATGAAATATTAAGACATTAAATTTTGTGAATTTCCACAAAATCTGAAAAAAACCGTAGGTGTTCTAAACCTTTTGACCGGTGACGTACTAAAAGGGTTTTCTTCCACGTTAGGGCCTCAACCCTTCCAACGTGTCACTGCATTTATTTGACACTGCGCTTGTGAAGACTTCCCCAGCACTGCGTGCCGTAATTCAAAATGCAGGTCTGAGAGTTAAAGAAATATGCGTAATAAATCTGAGCTTGTCACCCTTTAAAGATTCAAAAGCCAATATGTAATACGTCTCGTTGCCAACAAAGAGGGAGTGACGGAGCCAGCTGGCGACTTTCATCCAGGCAAACTCAAACAAAATGAAAGTCCATGCAACCAAGAAAGAGAAGCACAAGGCAGAAAAATAAAATCTTTGTCTGCGAGAGTCCACGTGGAATCTGAGCACCGCTTGTGATGAGAGACCCCTGCATGCAGCGCGGCGCCTATGGAGCCGTGGCGATTTGTACCTGCCGCACAAGGGTTAAAGATTTCGTTTTGGCCTCGATGTTTTCTATTGATGGTTTCTTAGAAAGCTCCAGGAGTTCGTTTGCATTCCCTGCTTTCTAAGAATGACACTGTCCACGGGCTGCGAGAGCACCTTTTCAGACTTCTCTTTACACAATAAAGATGAACTCACTGATTATGTGAGCCGACTACAAAAGGTGATTATTTACAGTGGATTACACCCCTCATTCAAATGTCAGCTTTTGTTGCTGCTAAGGCTCAAGTCAAAACAAATCGACTCCCACCGTTTAGCACATTTAACAAGGACCTCTAACCTTCACTGTTTAAGGGAAAACAATTGGATCGTAAAATAACCTGACATTTTCAAACCTGCTAAATCCATTTCAGGGTTGTGTGGGCCAGGGTTTACAGTATGTCAACAGCAGCGGGCGCAGGGCAGGAGCCGACACTGGATGGAGTGCCACTGCACGTGGGGCCTACTTTGAATTGACAGGTCCCCAAATGACTTTGCCTGGTTTAGGTCCCTAACTCTAACCCTAACCCTTATTTATCAAATCGATTTCAGTAGATACAGAAAGGTGCTCCTCCATTATACCCTGAAGTTAAAGATGGTGTCCCGCAATGCTTTCATTAGGATTTATCATTAGGAAACGTAACATTACTTTTCACTCGATTGCAGAGGACACCCAATTATGTTTTTCTTTTAGACTAAATGATGCGTTTCTGATGCTGTCCTTAATTCTGCCGGCTCCGGCAGGCAACACGCTATTGGCCGTCAGAAAAGGGGTGTGGCCATGACTGCGCTGGAAGGTTGACATGAGCGGTGATTTTCAGTTGTGTAATCTGACGTGGTACAGAGACGAGATCGGCGACTGCAGCGGGAAAATCTGACATGGCACAAAGTCACGCAATCACTTTTCAAACAATTTTCAGACATGTCCTTCGCTTACCTCACCTCATACACCATAATTTATTACTGGTCTCTGTACACAAATGACATTAACCTGTGTTAAAAACGACATCTTAGTATCGTCAAATTGAGGAAATTCACAAATACAGGCAGTCCCCGGTTTACGTACGAGACTGTAGGTTTGTACTTATGTATGTAAGTCGGAGCAGGCACCCTAGTTTAATAAATGCTATTGTTGACCGTCTGTAACCAAGTGCTCTGCCAATGAATGATGAAGTTTCACTTCTCTCTCTGACCTTTTTATTATTTCTACTTTATTTTCAATGGCTTTTCTCTTCTTTTCTGTATCACCAGCACTTGCATCAGATTTGTGTTTCAGAGACATTCTTGAAGGGTGAAAATCAAAAGGTTAAGATGAGCTCTTCTGCACAGCACTGTCCACGCTATCACAGCAGGAAGGCACCCGTCATCAACACGTCTAATGTATTGACGAACGACAACTTCCTGCTATGTACGTAACAATACAAGCAGGCTTACTATTGAGAATGACTGGGGCGGCGAGGGGGGGTTCATCACCAGCCCACCTCACAGTCACCTCCACTACAGTATGCTGCCTGCAGCGTCCGCCCAACAAGAACAAACACGTTGCAGCCAAAGGCGGGTAGTGAATCGCCCAACCCCAATTCAACAGGCAGCCAACCGAGGCACACTACAATGCTACCCCCCCGCCGCCCCGTTCACCCTCAATGGCCTCTGTTCAGCCACACCCCGGTCACTGCTTGCAGCATCACCAGCCGTGCGTGCAGGGCGGGCAGTGAAACGCCCCCCTCCGCTCCATTCAGCCTGTGTCCAGTCAGGAGCAGTAGCTGCGGTGGCATAGTGGGCGGGCAGTGAACCATCGTCCTGCACATGAGCGACAGCTATGGCCCCGGTGACTATAGACCACGGGTCACCGCTTGCCGCTGGGAGCCGCCCGAGGGACACTACACTGCGTGAGCAGCGAAATCGCCCCCCTCCAGCCACTGCTTGCAGTGTCCCCAGGCCGAAGATGACGGAGCGGCAGTTACCGAGAA
Source organism: Polypterus bichir lapradei (assembly GCA_026402145.1). Classification (NCBI taxonomy): domain Eukaryota; kingdom Metazoa; phylum Chordata; class Cladistia; order Polypteriformes; family Polypteridae; genus Polypterus; species Polypterus bichir. The sequence continues at coordinate 21,538,882 of JANRMT010062816.1, read as the reverse complement.
GCATGCGTTGCAGCTGCAGCCCCGTTTGTAAGTCGTAGGTCGGATGTCCGTAACCAGCGGACTACCTGTACTTAGGTTGTTAGATTCAATCACCGCATTTGATACCACTGACCATTCTATTTGATAACATCAGATCTGGAAAATGACATTGGGCTCACAGGCACTGAGCTTGCCTGGTTTAGGTCTTATTTATCAAATCAATATAAAGAAATAGATATAGAAATGTGCTGACAACTCTCTTCCATCATATGCTGAAGTTAAATATGATGTTCCGCAACACTTCCATCAGGATTTATCATTAGGAAACGTAACATTACTTTTCGCTCAAATGCAAAGGACACCCAATTATGTGTTTCTTTTAGACTAAATGATGCGTCTCCGATGCAGTCCTTAATTAATTCTGTCAGTTAGTTAAAAAAGTGAATAAATGAGAAGTACTTGTCTCTGAATAAAAGAAAAACGTTCCATCCATCCCTTCACTTATCAGCATCTGGGTTGCACTGGCAGGAGTCTTAGCAAAGATGACCAGAAATCTCTTTTCCGCGCCAGTTCTTCCAACTCCTCCAGGAAGTGGACATTGAGGGATACCCAGGACAACTGAGAGATATACTCGCTGCAGAATATCCCAGGTCTGCCCCGTGTCTCCTCCTGATTGGACAAGCACACAACGTGGCATCCAGGAGGCATCGCAATGAGTAAATTAGAATTTTTGCCTTTCTGCTCAGCTCACTCTCCACCTTGAGTAACTTGTAGCGGTGCTACTAGAGATTAAAACTTCAACTCCCAGCAGTCCCTGCAGTGGCTCTGATTGGTCTTCTGCTGAGGGTGCAGGGGTTGTTGGGGTCAAAGGAGGTCAGCACAGCTTTTAAAAAGGGGCCTTTGGGTTTCCTGGGTTTATTCATTTATCTTTGGTCGTTTCTCGGTTGGGGTCTGTCTGTCACTTGAGGACTGTCTGAGGATTTACGGACATCCTGCGAAAAAAGGAGCGCTCCTGAACCTGTCCACCCGTCTTCACCATTTCAGCAACTACCGGTAGGACGATCTTTAAATTCCCATTCAACATGAGTATCTCTGGACTCTCTGTCTTCATCATTACATTTCATCCGTTGCCGATTCCCATGGACTTTACTGTGTGTGTTTTAATTTATATTTAATGTATAATCGCCATAAGGGTGTTTTCATTATTAGTGTTGTAGCAGCTAAAGGGCTTGAGTGAAGGCAGTTCGGACGCATGCCGGGATGTGGCAGAGTACACGGACTCTTTTTTCTCCCTTGCCTGTAGACCATTCCCAGGGGATTCCACCTGGCTCTCCTGACATCACTTCCGGGACCGAGCCAATGGAGGTCGACCACACCAGCTCCAGCCCCTCTGATGTCACGTCCGACTGTGATCCAATGGTTGAAGACCATGTGCTTGATCCTTATGACCTCACTTCCTGTCTTCCCCTTTAAAAACCTGCCCCTTTTCCCTTTTTCCTCAGTCTCGTTTTAGACTCCATTGTATGCACTTCAGTGCTGGTTATTTGGATAAAAACGACTTTTGCAGCCAGGATACCATATTACACGGGTGGCTGCCCCAAACCTTTATCTGTCCATGTCTTGTTTTTGTGACAGTGTTAATACATTATTTATTTGCTATTTTATTTCCGTTGGCTTTTTGTCTCTGTTTGTGAGTGCGTGAAGGTCGGGCTAAGGCTAGGTGTGTCCCTGGAATCTCCACCATAAAAAAAAATAAATCACCGACTCCTCGACGGTGTGAATCTTAGCGGCACCGGACCGCTACAAACCGCTACAATGTCTCCATAACAGCAGACACCAAATCCGAAAAAGCGTAAATGTTATTTATTGAGGGGAGAATGATGGGACCACAACAACTTCATTGGAATCTCCATTACTTTTACAAATCAGCAAACCACTGAGGTGTTATCGCTGACTAGTTGTGCTCGGCCGTTGATCGATTTTCACCCCAAATGACCCTCAAAACACAATTTTTTTCAGAACCGTCTTTTCTAAGCGTTAAGGGAAATTAGTTGTAGTTCTTCTTTACGTGAAGTATTACGGTAGTTGAGGAGCTGAACGCGTCATTTCGTTGCTAGACTTGAGGCAAACAGAGAGCCAACAGTCGGACTTTCGGATGAAATGCTGGCGTTTACATTAAAGAAAGCGGAGAAATAAACCGAGGAATACGGAACCGGGGGAGTCGGGCTGAGCATGGAGAGGAACGGCAGACGTGTAAGAAAAGAGAGGGGCGTCTTTGGTAGAAACGAAAAGAGAGAATGCTGCGTTCGCACCTCTGCATGCTGTGCTGTAATTAAAGTGGCACTCCTCGTCTGCGTGAGGCCGGTGATCGAGCTCGGGTTTAGTACGCCAGCTCACATTTTTAAATTAGAACAACAACAACAGAGAGAGAGAGAGAGGAAGAAGAAGAAGAAGAAGAAGAACTTGCTGTCGCTGCTTAGCAAAGAGCGGACTTGTCAGCTCACAAATGTGTCGACGTCGGCCTCGTACCTTCTTGATAAACCTGAACATTTTATTACAAACATGGCCTGCAATTATGACAAGAATTTCTATTTCCATTTACGGCATGTGTATTATGGGCGGATATTTTTTGTCCTTATTTTATTAGTTTAAAAGAGTATGTTTTTAAAGGATGTTTCTTAAATGTATTGCTTTTATGGTCAATAGACAATAAATAATAAAAAAGTAAAATATCAAAAATGAACAGTGTGACAGATGTCCAGGGACCTTGCCCCACCAGGACGCCAGAAGAAGGGCAGTATCTTCCCTGGAACACAAGAGGGTGACCTCCCTGGTCTACATGGGGGCTTGGAAGCTCATCCCTGTTTGGGCCCACGGCCACCATCAGGGGGCGCCCACATAATTATGGAGCCCTGGAAGGCAGCACTTCCGCCACACCAAGAAGTGCTGCTGGAAGAAGATCAGGAAGCACCTGGAGCACATCTGGGTGAAGTATAAAAGAGGCCACCTCACTCCATTCGGGGAGCCGGAGTCCGGTGGAAGAGGAAGGAGCTTACGAGTGAGGAGTTGGAGGCGGAAGAAGAAAGATCGACAGAGAGCATTACTGTTGCTATTTTGTGCGCTGCGGTGTTGGGTTGTAAATAAACGTGTGTTTTTGGGACATCTGGAGGCCGTGTCTGTCTGTATCTGGGTTCAAGGTTCACAACGGGTAACACTGGTGGTTGGCAGTTCAATTCCAAAAATGACAGTTTAATACACAACTGGAGGCTTCTACACGGCTGGTTATACTGGAGCTTAGTGTAAAAGAAAAAAAAATTAAAGGATAAAGAAAACAAATCGGAATTCTACTAACATGAAATCAGCCCTAAAAACACCTGACTGGAGCATCGCCATCTTTGGCACCGTCATGTCATTTAAACTCCACGTTACAAAACGACCCAAAACACATTTTTCCCCCCATTAAAAAAAGTTAGAAAATGAGGAGTTTTCTAAATATGCAGGATAACAAGGAATTCCTTCCTGCATTTATTTCTAGCAGGATTAACTACGGCAATGCGGTGCTCAGTCGGTCAGTCGTGGCTGTCTGTTGATGACGCTGGCCATCCATTTGGCCTTCTCTGTCAATCCCACTGTGGCTGAGCAGGCTAATTTGGGAATGGCAGACCCTGTGGCACAATAGGCAAAGGAACTGCCCAACCCCCCCCCCCCCCCCGCGCACTGGGTTGGTTTTGATGGTGCTCACTCGCCATTCTCTGTTCACTGGATGTTCAAACTGTTCTTTATTCAGCCTCCAGTTAATCCAAAATGCTGCTGCAAGAATTATTACAAGAACAAGAAAGTACGAACACGTAACCCCAGTTCTAGAGTCGTTACACTGGTGCCCAGTTAAGTTTAGGGCAGAATTCAATCCTCCTTTTAACATATAAAGCATTAAATGGCCGAGGTCTGGCTTACTTGTCTGAACTTATCATGACTTACAAACCTGAGCGCACATTAAGATCTCAAGATGCCGGTCTGCTTAGGATTCACAGGATTAATAAAATAACAGTGGGAGGCCGAGCTTTTAGTTACAGGGGGTCCCTAAACTGTGGAGTGGTCTGCCTGCTGCTATAAGAGATGCCCATTCAGTCTCGGCTTTGAAGACTCACTACTTGAGTTTAGCACACCCTGACTAGAGCTGCTGATTAACCGTACAGACTGCATCTCTGTTGTCAGTCATTAGCACTAAAACATCAGTAACATGATAGTTAGAATTGGATCCTAACCCTCACCTATTCTCCTTCTCTTCTCTGTACTCAAATGTGGCACTCGGTGCCACGGCCCTCCTGCTAAGTTGTTTTGCCTGCCTAAGGTAAAGTCATCCCTGATGGAGGATCGCAGGAATCGTGGGAAAGAGGGGTCCTTTCATTGGATTAGCGTTATTTCAGCTGTGGAATGGCCAAATGGGGGAGGCAGCTTGATGGATGAGGTATCCAGGACTCTAAACAAATCCAAATCATATTATGGGATATCATCTACTCTTAAATTCTGCTCTGTACTTGTAATATTTTTATTGTTATACTGTATTGAGGATTTCTTCTGTTCTGTGTATTGTATTGTATTATATTGACCCCCCTTCTTTTTGACACCAACTGCATGCCCAACCTACCTGAAAAGGGGTCTCTCTTTGAACTGCCATTCCTGAGGTTTCTTCCATTTTTTCCCTACAAGGCTTTTTTTTGGGAGTTTTTTCTTGACTTCTTAGAGAGTCAAGGCTGGGGGGCTGTCAAGAGGCAGGGCCTGTTAAAGCCCATTGTGGCACTTCTTGTGTGATTTTGGGCCATACAAAAAATAAATTGTTCCTCTTGTTGATGGGTCTCAAACCTACACATGTGGAATGGAGTGGACCGTCAGAGAACACTTTATGTAGTCCTTCTAGCATTTCTTAAGCCCACCCAGAGGTCAGGATCCTTCAGCAAGTTCACCATACAGGACCATCTGGTGAAGCCAAGACTCATCCATGCGGACACCGTGCCAAGGTCCAGCAGAAGACATGGCAGAACAGCATGGCCTCAAAATGCCAGCTGATGAGCAGCATTCCCGAATTTTAGTATGTGGGACCCCGTCCTCCCAAGCGATGCCCAACACCTTCTGGAGACGTGGGGATTTCATATCGTTCTTTATGCAGCTTTCAGTTCATTCAAAGCATGAATCGTGTCAAGAATGCACTCTCGTGAGTGCCAGTGCTCCTGTATGGTGGGCTGAGCAAAGCAGTTGAAATGTCCTGGTACAAATGAGTGAGCCCACCCTGGGCTGATTCCTGCTTTGGGATCGACTTTGGCCCCCCTCTAAGCCCCCCATCCTCCTGCTCTTCGATGTTATTTAATTACAAATGTCAAATGCCTGGGGGGGGGGGGGGGGTTACAACTTTTTTTGAGGCAAACAATCCTAAGCCCCCCCCCCCGACTTCCCATAGGCCAGTGCTGCAGGGTGCCCAGTCACAGGGGGCAGCATGCAGCCCCACACATGGCACACTAACTCACGCCACACTTGACCCAGAGGCAGCTCGGCCACAGTGATTCCCAAGGGAAATTTGCGATTTTATAGTACAATTAAAGACACATTGTTCCTTCCAACCACCGCTACGGTTTAAACTGGCTAGGACAAGCCAGACCAGCCGCGGCCAGACTCGAGCCAATAAGAGCAGCCGAGCGGCTTGTTTGCTTCCACATGTGATAAGAGCGGCCTGGCCGTCCCCCAGCCATGTTGCTTAGGAGCGGGCGAGTTCGCTTGAATTTATGATGGCGCTGATGAGCGCCACTGTTTGTGTTTGCAATATGGAGCTTAGTTATTAATCGGCTGAGCCCTCCGAGCTGGCAAGGGGATGAGATCAGCCACCTTTCTTTGCAATGTTACATACTGATGAAGACTCATCCTCCCACCGATGAAGCCAATAAATACCATCTGAAGAATGTGGCCCCATTAATTCATTTTATGGCACCATATGTGCTCCTCTTCCTCCATCACCGCACTGGCAGTTCAGCTCAGCTGGAATGATCCACGTCGTTCACTTTCTCCTAAAATCTAAATGAGTAGTAATGACAAAAAAAAAAAAAAAAAACAAATATCACAGGGTGCTTCTGTCTGGGAGAATTAGAGAGACGACCAGATGATAAAGATCGTCCACTGGAGCGAAATAAATCCAATAATACAAACTAATGGACGGACACCGTATAAAAAAAAATTATAACAATAATCAAGGAATCAGAATGTTCAGCGGTGTGGACGCTCGCCTCCGTGCTCCCGGGTTCAAATCTCAGCCTGGTCCACGTGACGGTAACCGGATGAGCTGTGCAAATGGGGACAACATACTCTTGGAGCAAGAGGAAGGTGCAAAGTGCGTCTCTTAAAACAAAACCAAAACCAAACACAGTGTCCACACAAAGAGTGCAGCTCTCAAAGATCAATAGGAAATCTCCATTAAAAACCTGCAAATCCAAAATGTTCAAAACGAGACTCAAAACCAGCAGCAGTCATTGGGCCAAACAAGCCAAGCACAACTCCTTCTGGGTCTCCCTGGAGAGACTTCAGCCGCCGTGGCCCCCTCGCTACCGACCCCAATCTTGGCGTCTGCCAGACCAATCGCCCTCCTTCTCATACAAGAAGACGTCCCTCGGATCCGTCCCCAGAGCGCCATTCCTTCACTTTGACACGGGACCCCTGACCGCGCAGACCTCTCTCTCTCTCTCTCTCCAGCCGGCTGGCTCGTTCTCTCTCTTTTCTCCAAAGCTGCACTCTCGCTCTGTCTCCTTCTTTCCTCTTTTCTCTATCGTTTCCCCGCCGGCCTGTACTTCTACGGCTCAGTGGGCTCAGCGTCTCACCGAAAGAAGCCAATGAAGCAACTGAGAATAATCGCACCCTCACGTGCAGGTGCGTCTCGCCTCCAATTACCTCATCGACTCCCCGCGATTGCGCCCACGGAGACCGACACGGCCAATGGGTTATTTAAAAACCGGCCATTCTTTCGGAGCCGTGGACCCCGCAATAGCACAGTCCCTGCTTGTGTGAGGTTCACAAGAGGCCGGCCATTGTCATGTACCAGGAGGAACCAGCATAGGGTCTGCCAATGGCTCCTCCTGATACCTAATGGCAGTCAAGGTGCCCACCGTCGTCTATCCTGTAGAGGTCTGTGAGTCCCTCCATGGATATGCCTCCCCAGACCGACCATCACTAACCCACCACCAAACCGGTCATGCTGAATGATGTTACAGGCAGCATAACGTTCTCCACGGCTTCTCCAGATCCTTCTGTCACATGTGCTCTCATCTGTGAAAAGCGCGGGGTGCCCGCCAGTGATGGACTTGCTAATTCTGGTATTCTATGGCCAATGCCAATGGATGCCCTCAGGCCACCCTCACAGAAGTCTGTTTCTGATTATTTGCTCAGAGACATTCACACCAGTGGCGTGCCTGCCTGCTGGAGGTCATTTTGTAGGCTCTACCAGTGCTGTTTCATTCTGTTGCCCAAAGGAGCAGATACCGGCGGGTCCTGCTGATGGGTTAAGGATCTTCTACGAGAGTCCCTGTCCAGCTCTCCTAGAGGAGCTGCCTGTCTGTCTCCTGGAATCTCCTCCATGCCCTTGAGACCGTGCTGGGAGACACAGCAAGCCTTCTGGCAATGCCACGTGGTATTGATGTGCCATCCTGGAGAAGTTGAACTACCTGTGCCACCTCTGTAGGGTCCCCTCATGCTACTAGTAGTGACACTGACTGTGGACAAATGCATAGCGAGTGACAAAACAGATGGGGAGGGAAAAATGTCAGTGGCCTCCCTGCACCTGTTAAAGCATTCACTCCGGTTTTGGGGGGTCGTCTCTCGTTGTTGCCCCTCTAGTGCCCCAAAGCAGCTAAAACTGATAACCAAGCCCCTCTGCTACTTCACTGACCACATCAATAGCACACAAGTTTCACTGACTTGATATATACACACACTAGCGACTGGGAGCCGATCGAATCGGGCTGCAAATTCTACGTTTGTGAAATTCATGCTTTCTCTGCAAAGAATTCTTTGTTTTTTTAAGTCCTTGAAATGATTTCGTTATCATGGCACTGATTTGTGCTTCAAATAGACCTTTTTGGCCGATGTAATGAAGAGCCGCCTGTTTAAACGGGGCTGCGAGACGTGAACTCAGCTCTTCGGCGCACCTCACTTGATTTTTTCCAGCAAACAAATTTTCCAAACAAACCGTATTTTCCGACTCTAATCAGAGTCGGTGTAATAATTATGTTGGCGTGGTCATTTTAGATCTGAAATCGGCTAAAATTTAAACAATGACCGTTGTTAATACCCAGCCGTCATTTCTCAGTTTGCCAATAGACGTCAGAAGGACGGATGCCAAAACCGAACTGCCCAAAGATGGATTTCGACGTACCAAGCAAATGGTGATACGTTCTAAATTACTTACGGTTCTGGAGCTGTCGAAGTGTTTAAGTCAGTCGACGATGTTAGTCCTGGAAAGTACGCCCCACCAAACCAACGTTCCAACAACCAACCGAACTTACTGTTATCTGCTGAACCAACACCGACTTACTATACTCGGCCATCCAGCGGCGTCACTGAAGCATCCGAACATTCGTAGCCAATCATGCAATACTGCGTCCGCGTGTGCCACGTTATGTTCTAACTACAGAGGCAGAGTCCCACTGCATGGCTCTAACTTGTACTGAGTCGAGGTATTGACGTGAACACCACACATACGGATAGTATCAGATTATATAGAAGGATATATACAGATAGTGGGACATCTGTGGTTTTGTTTCGGATGCAGAACTGAGAGACCTCAGTATTTGAGAAGTTTAATAAATGCTGAATTCACAGGCCTCAAAGCTACCGAATCCACCGGTTTGAAATCGACATCAGGGGCGTGTAACGTAGGTGTCAGTACATTGGCGAAACACGGGAATGGTTCCTGACAAGTGGGTGGAGTCAAAAGTGATGCCACTGACACGGGCATCAGGCTTACGGGCCTCAGAATGTCTTAAGTTGCTGAATCTGTCCGAGGCTTCAGACTGCCTGCCTGCAGCTGGACTCTATCGCCCCATTCAGACGTCTGATGTGAATATGAACTGAAGCTCCTGACCGCGGCCTGAAGGATTCTATGCACTGCACTGCTACCACATGATTGGCTGAGTAAACGAAACAGAGAATAAAGATGAATATTTGGGGATACCCTCGGGCAAACCCCATATACCGTACGACAAACTGCTCAACGCGAGTTAACGTGTGGTGAGAGACACAAGTCCATCACCAGACCGGAGAAAGATGGCGGTGGTGCTGGTTATGAAGTCAGTGAGGCGGAAGGGGCGGGTCCAGGAGCCCTGGACACCAGAAGTGATATTACATGCTGGCAAGAAGTTGCTGAGGGAAGGAGATGAGAAGCTTTACAAGACAGCGCCAACCCTTGGCTTGGGGTGGAATTACAAGTTGACAAACCCTGATGTTGGCTCCCAGGCAGGCGGGTGTGAAGACTTTTTGGAAAGTTACGTGGAAAAGCAGGTGAGTGAGAGTATTGAATACTAATATGGGCTCAGGATGAGATACGGAACAAAATGATTAAGAAATGAACCCTGAACTCAAGGAGCGGTGTGGTGGCACAGTGGTTACAGCTTCAGACTTGTGGGTCAAGTGTCCAGCTTTTATTCCCCATGTGCCTGCTTGAGCTTTCCTCTCTCATTTCAAATCTGTACTCGGTAAGTTCAATCATCCTGTCCAGTGTTGGGTCCTGCCTTGTGCTCAGTGCCCACAGGATAGGCTCCAGGGACCCTGAACTGGGTTAAGCAGGTCTGAGACGGGCATATGACAAACATGTAAAAATAAAAAAGGGGGCACCGCTGTGGTGAGTCTAACTCTGAAAAATATTTTCAGATTGGGGTAACAAATGCAGTTTTAGGGAACGGATTCTGAAGGAGAGACACACACAAGCCACGCCTGGTGGCACTGTCACCGTGCCAGTGACAAAGCTGTAATCCATCCTGTCCAGGGTTGGCTCTTGACTTGCCCCTTGCCCCCTGCACTAAACCCCCCCGCCTCCCAGATGTTGATCGGATAAACTCCGGCCTGACCTGACCCCAAACTGGAGTAAGCGGCTTGCGCATATCGTGTTGTGCGTATTTTAGAGCGGTGGCCGATTCCCTTTCTTAGGTGCGGTCCGTCTGCCGAGGACGCTTTGCTCTTCTTACAACGCCACGCGTGTGGGCCTGAAGGGATCTGTTGGTGTCCATCGCGTGTCGCCCACCTGAATTTGTCCAAACGCTCTCGTCAAGGGCCATTTCCTTTTGTGTAATCCTCCTAGAGATGAAAGGCTGAGACAGATACCGTAAGTGGTTGTGCCAGTTTAAAGCGGACTTGGCCGGCTTTTCTGCCAATCTTATTGGTCTTCAGTGGTCTGTGCCTCACTTTGGAGTTTGTTATGTGTAAAAATATTGAGGATTCCTCTCATAGCCTGAGGCGAGAGAATTGAAACACAAAGTGAGGAGTCAAAGGTGCTCAGCGGCACTGAAATTCTGACATCTTTCGTTAAACTTTTCTTCATGCGGAAGCAGCCTGGCCTGTGTGAGGTTGGCGAATGCAAAGTGGACTGGCATCCCATCCCGGTTTGGTTCCAGGCTGGACTGCGGCTTCTTGTTACCCCGAACTGCGTTAGATGGGCTTGGCAAGTGGCTGAACGGCTCCATGGGGCACAAAGGAGCGTTTCCATCTTTAGTTAGATGGCTTCTGCCCCTTCACGCAACTCACAAAGCTGATGGAATCCCGGCCTCCCATCTTCGAGGAAGACAACCGTTGGTCTCTTGATGAACTCAAACAAAATGTCTCCATCGTGGAGGGAAACTTCACAACACTGGGCTCTCTTTGTGGGGAACCCCCATGGTCCAGTCTCCTAATGGAGAAGCAGAAATCTCTCCGTCGTCAAGAGGTAACACTCCTCAATATGATGGGTCTTCTTGACGGGGGCCACTGACATGCTTGCCCCTTCCTGTTCAAAACGCTTGCGCTGCCACGGGCACCACTGCATGTTATTTTTCTGCTGTTTTCACGCTGCAGGTCTCTAAATGGACTAACAAAAATCACTCCATCTTTGAAGGGAACTTCATGTCTCCAGTCTCCTAATGGAAATCTCTCCGACTTTGAGGAATTCCCAGATCCCTGGTCTCCTAATGGATTAATGGAAAGGGGGGAGCCCCACACCCCTACTCTCCTAATGGAGATCTCTTGGGCTTCACGTGCTCCTGGTCTGCTAATAAACTAAAGGAAATCTCGACGTCTTTGATGGGATCGCCAGGTCTCCAGTCTTCTACTGGAAATCTTTCCATCTTCAAGGGGAACTTCATGGCTCCATTCTCTTAATGAACCAATGGATGTCTCTTTATCTCTGGAGGTGAACTCCACTCCCCTGGCCTCCTAATGGACTAAAGGAAATCTCGTCTTTGATGGGATCCCCAGGTCCCTAGTTTACTACTGGAAATCTCTCCATCTTCAAGGAGAACTTCATGTCCCTGGTCTCCTATCGGACTAATAGAAAGCTCTCTGACTTTGAGGAATTCCCAGATCCCTGATCTCCCAATGGACTAATGGAAATCTCTGTGTCTTTGAGGGGAGCCTCATACCCTTAATCTCCTAATGGACTAGCGGAAGTCTCTTGGTCTTTGAGGAGCATTCCTTTCTCATGGGCTCCTAATAAAAGGAAATCTTGATGTCTTTGAGGGATTCCCAGGTCCCCTGATCTCCTAGTGGACTCACTGAAATCTCTCTGCCTTTGAAGGATTTCTCGGTCCCTGGTCTCCTAATGGATTAGTGGAAATCTCTTCAACTTCGAGGGGGCCCTCACATTCCTGGGGTCCTAATAAACAAAAGGAAATCTCTGTGTCTTTAAGGGGATTCCCAGGCCCCCCGTCTCTTAATGGGCTAAATCTCTTCATCTTCACACTTGTATGCTAAACCACCGTGTGCCGAGTGTGCATTAATATGGTGGGGGGGGTCCGTTGACGAGGGGCCACTGACACGCTTGACCCTTCCTATTTAAAACCCTTGCACTGCCGCAGGGGTCATCATATTTTTGGACCGTTGTTCTGTGGTAACTGCGTGTGTGAGATAACACGGCGTAGCGTGAGCTCCTGCTCTCATTTCACGTCATGCACTTGCCGGGTCTCCATTCCGTTAGCCTCTGTGGCATCAGGCGGGCACCTCTGGCTCAAGGGGAGAGGAGGCCATTTCTGGTATTCAGTTCACTCACAGAGGGTCCTAAGGGTGGACGTCCCGGAGGAGCTGGGGATGGCAGAAGGTGCCGCTGCACTCGACTTTTCGTCATTTATTTAAACAGATGTTTTACATGCACTTTTATTTAAGGAACGGTGTGATGTTTTTTATTTGAATAACCAGGGCAAAGTTTTATTTAAACAGTGCAACTCAGGTCACTGCTGCCATACGCAAGTGTGAGTTACTTTTTTCTTTTCCCATATAAGCACATTGACGATTTATATTTAAACAAAGACGTCACTGCAAAGGACGGCCTATAAATAAGAAGTAACAAATCAGGAAAAGCCCACGAGCTGTAAGTGCTTATAAAAATGAATAAAAATAAAAAAAGGAAGTGCAGTGCGATATTTTAAAACACGCAAGGACGTTCCCTGCAGGAAGAGCCGCAAACTCGACGTGCATTGAGAGGGAGGCCTTGAGCGAGCCGCACAGACGGACACTCACGCTTTCTAACAACTTGGGGGACTCGCTTTTTATCTTCTCCTCCATCAAAGAAGGGGGTCCCCTGTTGTGTCAAGCAGACTCTTAGTGGCAGTGCCCATCAAGTCCGGGAGTTACAAAGGCACAGAGTGGTCTCTTGTTCTTCTTATGGCATCACTCGTTCTTAACACTCCCACCTAAAGTCGCCTTCTTTTCAAGTCACTTGTGACCAAAACTCGGCCACCGTAACTAATGGCAGACCCTGTCCAATCTCCAATCGAGGCAGGATTAAGACCCCCACAGACGCTTAACAGAGAGTTCATCATTCGATTAACTATGCAGCGTGTGAAACACCGGGTGGTCCGATGTAAAACCGCTGCCAGAGGAGCACCGTCTTGAACATCCAGCCCTTGCAATGGACAACACCAAACCCTACCCACCCGGTGGTCTAATGCGGAGGCACGGTTATTTCTCAGACATTTCGGCACATGATTATTTCATCAAGCAGGGGGTCCTTTCTTCTTCTTTTCTACTTGCAGAAACTCAATCGTTTTATTGAGGGTGGGGGACTTTGGTCAATTCGAATTATGGACACTTGATTGTTTCATCGTGTAGAGGGGGTGGGGGTGTTGAACTGGCCCCTTTGGGCACTTTGAGGCACACCCAGGTGTGTCCAATCATAGCTCAGATTTTATCAAAATGATTCTTAGAGTTTCAAAATGCTTGTGCAGGGCGGATTCAACGTCATGGGTCCCGATTCCTATTTGGAATGCAACTTCCAAAAATTTAGGAAACAAACACAGGCAGGCTTTTTAAGGCCAGAAATGCAGCTTTGGGAGGCCCTGCCCCCTTAGGCTCAACACTAAGCACATTAAAGTGTTAGGCGTAGAGTCCCAAAAAACATCCACTAGAGGGGGAAACCGTCAGACCTGGCCAGTAACAAAGGCCAACAAAGAAACTTTATACATATATATATCTCTCTATTATAAAAAAATAATTCTGGAAAGGAAAAACAGGGCGACGAGACGCGATCTTCTCGGAAGACACTTAAAAGACCCACGTGATGCAAACGACATCAAATAAGAGGGCACAGCCAGCCAACACTCAGTCGTGGAAAGGCACGTAGCACACACAGATCCTGTGCTCTCAGCACATATAAAGCGTATCAGGACAATACGTTCTTGATGAGACGTCAACGACTAAGCAAAGAAGAAAGAGCAGCGCGGAGAAAAGAGACCCAAAAGCGTTGGAGAGAAAAAAAGGCAGATAAGAGATTATGAAAGCAGGGGAATTTGAGAGGCTCAAACAAAGGATGGCGCGATAGACATGCAGAGAAAGGGAAAGAATATGAAAGCAGTAAAATCTGAAAGTATTGTAGCGTCCCAGGCGGGCTGAAGCCTTTTTTGTGTTAAGTGACGGTTAGGTCCGATTGAGGGAGGGCGGAGTACAGCACAGAAGACTGACAGCGGGGTATTGGTTGATGTGGTAAGGGGGGGGGGGGGCGCGCCCCGGGGGAGGAGGGGTCGGAGAAGGTGCTAGAAAGGTGTGTTTGGGGTTACGAAGTCAGCGATTGTTCAAGTAAAACTTTTGTGACACTTTATTATGTCAGTCGCTACAGTAGCAAAGAAACGATAGAAAAGATCGCATTAGCGCCAACAAAAGGAAATGAATCATCAGGACCAGGGGTGTCATTGAAAAAATAGTCAGAAATAAAAGGCAAAGAGCAGAAAACAAAGTCTTCTCGCCTTCGCATCATTCAATGCACAAAACGTAGATTTACACAATAATGGACCGCACGCTATGACAATCTGTGGACCCGCAACAGTTAAAGCAACGACAAGTTTCATTTCAAAGAAAACGCAATTCGGTCAGGTGTATATCTATGATCACAGAGAAGCGATCACAGCAGAGACACCAAGTGGCAAAAAGGACAGTGGCTGTACAGGCTTTAAAATGATCGGCGCTGCCCCCCCTTCACAACGCGAGCAGCGTTATACGTCCTGCAAGAAAGACATTTAACCACACAGGGGGCCGGAAATAAAGGACAAGTAGTGTTATTACAAAAGTAAAAGTGAAAATAATGCATATGTAACAATTCCCATGAAAATCACAATCTCTTTAAATTATATATCTGGTAAACCAAACACGGGGGAGGGCGAGCGAAGCCAGCAGGGGGCGGTGCCCCCTAGTAAATATATAAAAAAACAAAAAAATGATTCTTCACAAGGTCAAATGCTCTGTAATACCAATACAAAAACACAAAATGGAGCTGCTAGCAAGAAACTGGCAAAAATATTAAATCACAGCAAAAGACACAAGAACTCACCACTCTGACGCGCATTCAGAATGAACCACCGGGAACTGTGAGAGACCCTCCAAGTTATACAGAGTGGAGGGTGGGGCTTAGTGGTGATTGACAGGTGGCTCCGCCTCTTAGGGGTGGAACATAAAACAGGCTAAGAGAATACAGAAGGCAGTAAGCAAAAGAATCAACGGCAATAAATAAACAAACAACAAATACATAAATAGCACAATAAACAAGAACAAAAAGGACACAACACATGGATTTGAACCCCAGTCATGAGGGGATATATAACAAAAACAAATAATTATAATTCATGCAATGTACTAATAAAAGATAAAAGAAAACAATCAATAAAACCTTACCCAAAGAAAAAAATCAAAATATAAACAGAAACAAAAAGGCAACAGACCTTATAAAATAAGGACAGGACGACGTAAAGACCAAATAAAAAACAGCATGGAGTCCTGAGCACAACACTGCATTTCATCTACATACGTCCCTCTAGTAAATGATGTAAAGCAGGTGGGCACAGTTAGCTGGCACCATTTCTTTAAATATATAACTAATTATCATTAACCGAATGCAAGATTCCCGATCCATGGGGCCTCATTTCTTCCGAGTAAAATCTCTGTGCTGTAAAGCCCCCCTAGTAGTTGTGGAGCCGACCCGGACACAGACAGGCAGACATGTTGTTCTTCACCACCACACGTTTTATTTACAATAATATTTACAATAACTGGTCACTAAGACCCAGTCCAAAAGTGCACAAACCCCAACGCACAGTCCTGGCCACACAAATGCCTCTTCTCGGGCCGCCTCCACACCTCTCTCGTGCCTTGTCCATCTTCCACCCGACTCCAGCCTTGAATGAAGGGAGACGGCCCCTTTTATACACTCCCAGACGAGCTCCAGGTGGTTCCCGGCATTCCCCTCGTTGGCCACGCCCCAGCGTGGCGGAAGTGCCAGCTGTTCTCCCGGCAGCTCTCCGGGTGTCCTTCCAAATCTTCCCCCCAGCACTTCCTGGTGTGGCGGAAGTGCTGAGGTCACAAGTCCCCAAGGCATTAGGGCGCCTCCTGGCGGTGACCACGGGCCCCTACAGGGTGGGGCTTCCATGCCCTGAACCCGTGGCCCCCAAAGCAACCAGAAAGGTGGCCCCCACGTGATCCCAGATGGGCACACGCCCACTTCCGGTCCTTCAAGGCGTCCCGGCCGGGTCGTGGCCCCTGGCATCCTCGACATAGTCTAAAAGTGGCCGCCTTGCTGCAGAAGCCAATGAGCCCCTGTGCCCCTTCTTCCTCATGGCAAGGGGATGACCCCCTTCATGAGTCTGTGCAGACCACCCCAGAAGAACTCAACCAGCACCTTCTGTATCACATTTAGTAGCCCAGGTGGGGGTCTGGGCACAAACTTGGGCCACAACATGGAGGTCAGGTCAGGGTACACTGGTACAGTACATTGCTGCACCCACCATATGATGAAACAGCTCGGGATCCTGGTTGGCAACCCACCAGGCAGACATGTGGTCCAGGTGGTCCAGGTGTCCCCCCTCCTCCCCCCTTTAAATGACCCTCTATCCAGGTATTAATGTGGGCGTCCCCTTGGCCTGGTCCAACCACTCGGCTCCTCTGAGCTGGATCACCCTCAGGGTATTACACCACAGGGCCGTAGTGCCATAACTGATGCTCTCTCACAATGCAGGTAATGCCCACTAAATTATTAATGATGGGTACCCTGCCATGGAAAGAAAGCTTCGGCTTGAACCATTGCTATTTGTTAAGCCTTATTATATTAATGATTTAACAATCACAAACCCCCCCCTCCACTGAAACACCCCTAGGTCGCGAAATGCCATTCTGATTGCAGACCAATCCAGGTGGTAAAAATGGCGGTGAACTATGGCACATGCCCAGTCTCCTCTCCCATTTCCCAGTTAAAGAAGAGAATTCCTCAAACAATGCCAAACAATTTCACCAAACATCAGCGTTGTCTGGGGATTTAAATAAAAACAATCCCATCATCCGCACAGGCCTGCAGCCTAAAACTCTGACCGCCACATGAGGGGATCACAAGTCCTTCTGGATGCTTTCCAGGCCGTCAAAGAAATGGGGCTCAATGGATGTGGCACAGAGGACAGCCCTGTCTAAGCCCCACTCTTACAGAGCAAACAGTCCTCTTAAAATTCTGTTGATCTTCTACGGCCCAAAGACATCAGAGGACAGAAATTTAAGGGAATTTATTAGTGTTGGGAAACAAACGTGTGTGCTCCACCCGGTCAAAACGCCTTGTCTCCATGTCCAAAGATAAAATTCTGATGTTAAGATTTAGTGATTTGGATGCCGAAATGACGTCACACAGTGCAAGTATGTTGTTTGTAACACACTAAGAGTGATACGGTCTAATAACACCCCTCCATGACATTCCAAAATCAATTTGCCAGGACCCTTGAGATAATTTTGTAATCAGTATGCAGTAAAGTATCTGGTCGCCATTTGGCACAGGTTCTAGTGACGTGCACAACGATTCTCTTTAGTGATTTGATTCACTTCGTTCAGTTCACCAAAACGATTCAGTGATTCGTTTACCTCAAAAATAACAACAAACTATATTCTCGTTTAAAATGTAGAATAATATCGTAACAGTTGTGGCATCCGGCCGGGGCTGGAGCCCAGCCGGGATGCCCAGGAGGACCGGACAGAGGAGGGCTTGTACCTCCTCCAGACCGCGAGGGGGCGACCACCCTGGTTATGTTGGGGGCCACGGGTAAAGGGCTTGGAAGCGCAGCCCTGTAGGGACCCGTGGCCACCGCCAGGCGGCGCCCCGGTGCCTGAACAACCCTGGAGCCCAGCACTTCCGCCACACCAGGAAGTGCTGGGGGGGAAGAAGACAGGGGACACCCGGAGGGCTTCCGGGTGCACAGCCGGCACTTCCGCCACACTGGGGCGTGTCTGTGGAGGAGTGCCGGGAAGCAGCTGGAGCCCATCCGGGTTCCTATTTAAGGGGCCGCCTCCCTTCATTCAGGAGCGGAAGTCGGGTGGAAGAGAGACGGAGCTGGAGAGAGGACTGGAGGCGGCCAGGAGAAAGGCACAAGGACTGTGAGATCTGGACATTGGGGGAACGGTGCAAGAGGCACTGGGGAGTGCACGTAAATAACTGTGTGTAAATATTGTAAATAAAGGGTGTGTTGGGTGAACATAAGATGTCCGTCTGTGTGTGTCCAGGCCAGCTTCCACACAGTGTAACGACTTTATCCACCAAACAGTACCAAAAATTTAAAAAGCAAGGAGCAAATTCAGTAATTCACACATAATAATAATAATAATAATAATCTTTATTGAATTGTGAGAATAAATAAAATTTCAACAATAAATAGGAAAAAAAAACAATCGTACAATTAGAACCTTAGAACAGCGCACACCTCAGGGTAAAACTTTCTGCTGTAATCTGCCATACGTTTATCATCAGCAAACTGACCTGCGATTCACTGGACTGCGGCTGTTCATGTGTGACCAATAGGGGGCACACTGATTCACTCGGTCAGTCCGTGGATGAACTGCCACCCTCTCAGCCATAGACATAGAATTACTAGACGCCGCATGACCAGCAGCATCGTACGTCAACGTCGCCACCATATTGCGAGTGGCACTGCTGTGGAGTGAAGTAATGGATAATGTGCCGCTTGGGATCTTAGGATTGTACAAACCACTGGACGCTCCAAAGCAGATCCCGGGGGATGACATTTCATAGGCAAGGCTGAACAATTGTTTTGGTTGTATTTGGCCATTAGAAAATCCCGTTTGATCATCTTAGCACTCAGGGTCACCTTACAATAAAATTAAACATCATTAGTAAAATTAAAACAAGAGAATGATAAATCAAAAAGCAAGAATTAGCAAACAAACCAAGATAACTGGCAGTAACAGTGCAGAATTCACAATTGGTATACCAGTTTGAAAAGAGAAGTTTTGAGGGCAGTTTTAAAATGTGTTATTGAATCGAGCTGACGGATATGAGAGGGAAGGGAATTCCCGAGTTGAGGAGCACCAGGAGAGACGCTCGAGCTCCCATAGCACCGAGTCTGACGTGTGGTAAAGAAAGTGGAGCTGCAGAGGAGGATCTGAGCGAGTGAGAGGAGTGTCAGTCTGGAGGGGATCAGTGAGGTGTGGAGAGCTTTAAATGTTCAGAGCGGGACTGTGTGTCGTATTCAGTAGTGAACAGGGAGCCAGTGAAGTTGAGAGAGAGTCGGTGTGATATGTTCAGTGGATTTAGAACAGCAGGTTATTATCCTGGCAGCAGAATTTTGAAGAAGTTGTAAGCGATGGATACATTTTTATTGGATGCCAGATAGGATAGCATTACAGTAATCTATACGTGAGGTGACTCGGGCATTAACCGATACTTCAGTACTGTGCTGTGTAAGAACAGGACGAAGTCTAGAAATGTTTCAGAGATGGAAGAAGGCAGTCCGAGAAATGTTACTTATATGAGAGGAATTATTTAATAATAATATTATTATTTAATAATTGCCATTATTAGTGTATAAATGGATGTAAAAAACTGCATGTAAACGATTCGCCAAAATCTGTTGTATGTAAACGATATTGTTTTAAACGTTATTGTTTTTTCATCATTAAACCCGGTTTCCACGTCTACCTGCTTTAGTTTAAATGGCACTTTTGCCACTCGCAATATGGCGGATGCGCTGACGTATCGTGTCGACTGGGCAGCACAGTGAATGCGGCGTCTATCTATACAGGTACTCGTCGACTTACGACCGCGATTGGTTCTGACTGACTGGTTGTAAGTTGATCTGGACGCAAGTCGGCCTATGTTAAATGAAGGTAAGAATATTAGAGTGGGTAATGATATTGTAATCATCTTAAAGTAATATTTTATTAACATTTTCTTACTTTCTAAGTCAAACACAGCATACTACAGTACAATTGGTTTAATATGTGGAAAACATACAAAAACAAGAAGTACTGTACATGTAATTCCTGGCTCCACTGGTGCTTGGCTGCGGGTTGTCGATATCGCCTTCATCAGGCGAGGCTGCGGACGGGGTGATGGGAGGAGTTGCTCTTTTCATGAACACAGTGAGCTTCGTCTGAATTGTGCATTTTTTTTTTTCTCTTCATAAATTTCGCAATAAGGACGAAATGTGTCGCGTGCCATCCGTTCAATCCTCGCAAATCGTTCAATATTTGGGTCTATTTTTTCAAAATGGGTGAAGAGTTTATTCAGTAGAGATAAACCTTCCGGCAATCCCTTTGTGGTGAACATTCGTTGTGGCGCCTCCTCCTCCTCCTCTTCGTCTTTCTCCAGTTCTCTTGTTTCTTCTCCCAATTCTATGAGCTCTTCATTCGGAAGTTCACCTGATTCCCGGTCTAGCAGCTCCTCGACATCTTCCATTTCACATTCCAATGAAAGGTCTTTTGACGGTTTCACTATTTCTTCACGAATCTCATCAAGTTCTTGTTCACTGTTAAGTATTCACAGAACGCTTCACACACTTCTTCCCTACGCCATTTGTACACTTTTCCGTCACAGAGTCCCACGCGGTAGCAAGATTCTTTATACACTTCAGAATATTATACTGTTTCCAAAACTCGCGCAGTGATAGTTCAGGTTGGCATCTATAGCAGCTATGGCTTGGGCGAAGGTGGTTCTGAGATAGTTTGCCTTTAATGTAGCAGTCACACCTTGGTCCATCGGTTGAATAAGTGGAGTAGTGTTTGGGGGCAAAAACAACACTTTCACATTGGGATTGAGATCAGCTAAGTGACGTGGATGTCCAGGCGCATTATCGAGCAACAGTAAAATTTTGAAGGGAATTCCTCTCTCCAAACAGTACTCACGCACCTGATGAATGAAACAATCACTGAACCGATCCTCAAATAAAGCCTGGTTCACCCAGGCATTACGGTTTGATCTATAATAAACTGGCAAAGTGTGCTTGTTCACATTCTTAAATGCACGTGGATTTTCGGAATGATAAATTAAGAAGGGCTTCAGCTTGAACCCCGCGATATTCCAGCCTATCCTTGTGTGCTTTAAATCCTGGCATGCTTTTGGCTTCTTTGTGGATGTAAGTGCGTCCTGGCATCTGCTTCCAATGTTACCCTGTTTCATCCACATTAAAAATCTGCTCTGCGAGATAACCCTCATCATTAATTATTTCATCTAAACTATCGACAAACTTACTAGCTCCTTCCTCATCTGCACTCGCTGCTTCTCCAGTCACTCGAACATTAGGCAACTGGAATCTTTTCTTAAACCAACCAGTACTTGCCACAAATTCTTGACTGTAGTCTTCTCCGGCGCGTTCCTTTAAAGTCTCAAACCGACTTCTAGCCTTCGACTGTACTGTAAAGAGGCTGAACGGCGTCCGCTTTTGAATCTGATCTTCCATCCAAATGTTTAACAATTTCTCCATTTCACGGCACGTTGCTTCGTAACCACTGTTGATCGCAAAGGTGCAGAACGTTTCACAGCTTCACGAATTCTATTTTTGTCCTTTAAAATAGTCGACACAGTAGAGTGTGATAACTTTATATCGCATGCGATCGCATTCACTTTCTTTCCTCCTTCATACTGTTTCATTATCATCATTTTGGTGTCTAGATCAATGGCCTTTCTTTCCTTTTTGGCAGGCTGAGGAGTGGACAGAGACAATTTCCTCTTGGTAGACATGTTAGGGGTATATTATTATCGAAAATTGCCAAAACAACAAGACAGAAACACACGTGGGGCAACACTGCTGCGTAGCGAGACTTGGGACTGCGGGAAACTGGCGCTGCCAACAGCTGGCAGGGGAAACTGTCGACCAGTCGTAACTTGCATAGGTCGTACGTCGACGAGTACCTGCGTATGTCTATGATGCTCACAGTCACTCAGTCAGAGTGAAGCAATCAGTGGGCGGTGCTTGGTGTCATATACCAAGTCAGTCATTGGCTAGTTGTTTTGCCGAGTTTACTGATTGGCTCTTTTTCCAAAGACAGCAGCCACTTAAGCAAAGTTAAGATGGTCGCGCCAGACCACCGCAGAATGCAATATAAAACGTAACACGCACTGCGCATGCCTTGAAAGGATTTGTTGTTTAACGTCAGTGAACCAGTACGTTTGTTCAGAGGCCAAGGCACGTACAAAAGAACTCGTTTGTTGTTCGTCCGTTCACTGCACATCACTAACAGATTCCCTTTTTTAGGGTTCAGCGTAATTACAGCTCGCCGACAGCGCATCAGTAGTTCACAAACGTTCAGACATTCTTGTCAAAGCAAACCTAACAGAAGAGAAGCTGGGTGTTTAAAATCCAAAATGGGGCGCAAACTTAAAAAAAGAAAGAAAATGGAAAGGACGGGGCAGATTTTAATAAACATAGCTGAGCGGCATTTAGAAGAAACCCTGCCGGAAATGACGTGACGTGTACAATATTAAAAAGACCGAACGGAGCCTCGGACAACCGGCGGAAGATCAGACTTTTTCTAACAAGAAGGATGGGACCGGACACAAGCTGCGAAGTTACAGCGTTGAGTTTTATTGCAGCCGCCCGATCATTTGTGTCCGGTGTGACGCTGGAGATTGTTAAGCCTGTGCACGTTTATATTACACTGACGAAAAAGTGCACACCGTACTAGGAGTTTTGTTTAAACACCTCGACACTTTTAATCTTCTACTCTTAAGTGCGCTACCTTAAAAGCAACTTTATTTATTAAAATGCCATTTGGAGAGTTTAACAGTAGAAATCACCGGGAATCGCACCACTTTATAGATTAAGCCCAGGTCTACAACTACTGGCAATGAAGGTGCCACAAAACTAAAATATTAAAAGCCTAACATTGAACCTGATCTGACCACAAAGTGTTACTGGCGCCATAGTCCACCTCGTTTTAGACGTTTACTGACATCATGGGCAGTGAGCACAGTTGGAGGATTTTTGCGCAACACTTTGAAAATCTGCAACGCAATAAAAATAGCCGATGTAACAAACGTCAGGTGGGACCCTTCCGCCGACTGTCCCAAGTGCAGAATTAAGGGGGTCTATAAAACACCTTAGATTAACGAAAATGCGTCTTTGTTTCTTAAAAACACGAGTGTGAAAGAGTTCGCTGCTTACGAGTATGCGTGACGTCATTTCTGGCCTAACTTTTTTTTTGTTTTCTTCTAAAGGCCGCTCGACTGTTTATTAAAATCGGCTCCTCCCCCGTTTTTAAAGTTTCGCACCTCTTTTGAATTGTAAACACACCCCTTCACTTCGGTTTGCCACACCTCCGTCTTTGAATTGTTGCCGCCCACTTTCACACGCCGTAGGCAGCAGCACCGCGCGCATGCTCTGTTAGAGAAGCACGCAGCCTCTTGGCACTTCTCGGCTACCGTAGTGCATGTTAGTCACGGGGGGATCCTCGGCCGCAGCCGCCAAAACACCATTCTTTTCAACTTGTTCTTTGTTTTGAAACTCGTCAGCAGTCATTTTTAAGGAGGATCCAGTGGACACCATTCGCCTATTGGTGTCTTTATCATTTCAGTCCCCCTCGCTGTCATTCAGACCACCGACCTCATCATCTTCCTCCAACCCATCTTCTAACTCTTAACCTGCCACCGTCATACTCGTCTTCATTTAAATTGTTATTTTCTCCTTTGCAACCAACATAATTATGGCCCGCTTTACCACAATTAAAACATCTCATGCAGTTAGAGAACATAAACACCACGTACTCCAAACCTTCATCATAAATCGTAACTCCACGTTAATTAAGTTCATCGTTAGAGCCGTTTAGTATCAAACAGAACCGCTCGCTCAACGTGGCGACGTGCCTCAAGTTCGGGGGATCGATACCCAAGTGGAATCACGACAGCATCTAACATAACTTCACCGAGTAAAAAATCGTAACTTAAAAAAAGGCTGGCACCTCTGAAGTAATGATTTCAACCAGGGGCCGATAACGGCAACACCGACATCGACATGAAAGCGTCATTAATGTCAAGATCCCATTCTAGCAGTCTGGGCACTAAAGCTGCACTATCCAAGGACACCACTAGCGCCTTATTCATAATGGAGGCACATCTCACCTTCCCATATCCATGACACACACAAATGGTGGGGTCAACCTGCAGCTTTACTGCATGTCTTCTCGACGGATTTGCAAAACTCCGTGGCGAAAAGCCACACGGTATACTTTTAAAGGCCGCCATTGTGGCTTACCGCTATCACGTCCTCTTTCATCACAGAACAACTGTATAAGCCCAACAAATAAAGAAAGCGATGAGAAAAAAAAAAATCGTGAACTTACAAGAGAAGACACGCAGCGTCCAGCCGAGCACCGCCAAACCGTAGACACGCCCACTCCAGACCACAGCAATCGACAGACAAACGGACAAGGAGACGATATATAGAGTGGTCCAGATCTAATTATGCAATGTTCATTACACTATAACTTATTAAGTTTATCACATAGAAAATCACCTGAAAAATCCCGGACCATCGAGAAGTGTGCGAACTGATGACATGAAAAATCATCTTCGCACCGAACTGGAATCGTCCCCGCATAAATCAATCTGGATCTGCATAATTAGATCTGGACCACCCTGTACAGATATACATGAAAGGCACTATATGATTAACAGTGAATGGATAGAGTATTAGATATGAAAGGCACTATATAATAGAGAGATATGAAAGGCACCTATATACTAAGTACATAGATAGACATGAAAGGCACTATATAATTGAGATAGATTTAAAAGGCACTATATAATAGATAATGTGAAAGGTTCTATATAATAGTGTGAAAGGCAATATATATTAAATACATAGACAGACATAAAAGGCAGATAGATATGAAAGGCACTATATAATAGAGAGATGTGAAATGCACTATATACTAAATACATAGATAGACATCTGCAGTGGGCTGGCGTCCTGCCCGGGATTTGTTTCCTGCCTTGCGTCCTGTGTTGGCTGGGATTGGCTGCAGCAGACCCCCATGACCCTGTAGTTAGGATATAACGGGTTGGATAATGGATGGATAGATAGACATGAAAGGCACTATATAATAGATTAATGTGAAAGGCACTATATTACAGATAGGTAAGTAGATAGATAGATATGAAAGGCATTATATTACAGATATATATGTGAAATGCACTATATAATAGATAGATAGATATGAAAGGCACTATATACTAAATACATAGACATGAAAGGCACTATATAATAGATAGATAGATAGATAGATAGATAGATGTGAAAGGCACTATATGATCGATAGGGTGAAAGGCGCTATATGATAAATAGATACGGTGAATTCTTAAAGCCTTCAGACCCTTTCGTTTTCTGCACACTTTTGTGTTGTAGATTTCACTTTAAAAGGATAAATTTGCCATTTTTGCCCCTCAGCCCACACTCATTAACCCATAATGACGCTGTTCTGTTTCTCGTTTTGTAAACGTACAGTATTTATGTAACATTATGACTTGTATTAATGTGATATTGTCTGTAAATGATTTTTCAGTCTTGCACTGTATTAAGACTATGCAGTGGATTCAGAAAGTCCTCGGACCCTTCACCTTGTTGCACCTTAGGGGCCGCTCTGTGACTGTCGTTGAAGGGCTCAGCTGGCTCTCAGACTTGAACCCAATCAAACATCTGGATGGACCTGACAACAGTCATCCACCGATGGTCTCCACCCAACCTGACAGGACTCGAGTGGATTTGCAGAGACGAAGGGCTGAAAGCTCCAAAATCAGGTGTGTGAAGTTTGTCGCCTCAGACTCCAGAAGACACCAGGCTGGAGTGGCCACCAAAGGGGCTTCAACAAAGTACTGAGTACAGAGTCTAAATACTTGTGTCAATGGGATATTTCAGGTTTTTATTATTAATACATTCACAAACATTTCTAGAGTCCTGTTTCCACTTTGTCTTTCTGGGGTGTGGAGTGTTACTTGATGAGGGTACAAATGAATTAAAGTAAGTTTAGGACAAGGCTGCAATAAAATGTGTAAACAGCGAAGGGTGTGAAGACTTTGTGAAGGTCTCCTGTACACACAGCCTAAAGGGGCGGGGCCACATGATGATGCAGCCACCGGATTGGACAGCCCCAACTCTGTAAAAGAAGAAGCCACATTTGTCGCTGCAGTTTCAGCACGTTGGTTTGTGACTCCCAACTCTTCATTTGTGATTCTTGCTTTTGTGTGGATGCCCTGGTTTGGCCCCCTGCTTCCTTCACAGTACTCTTATTGGTGGCTGTTTTCTTTAATTTGTTGGTCTTTTAGGTAAAACTTATTTTTTTTACTACTCTTGTTCTGCTTTTCCTCCTTGTGCTCTTTATTTTTAATACTATGAATAAATCTGTAAATCTTTTGACGTGTGCTTGCATCAGAGGGTTTTGGTTTCTCTCTCCTCTTACTCTCTGGACATTATTAACACTGTCTGCCATTGTTAGACCGGAGCAGGCCATAAGCCTGTTTGTTGAGTTTGGGGTGAGGCTGGCTGGGGGTGAGGCCTGCTCAGTAGGCCCAAACCAGTGAAGAGAGGAGGTCGGACTTTTTAGATTTTTTTCCTTTATTATTACTTTGTTGTGGCAGGAACCTCCACCTCCCCAGCTCCAGGGATACTCGTGTCTTCCGAGGACCAGCATGTTAACGCAGGTGCCTTCTAGTGTCCCAGAAGTATCGTCACCTTGGACATACTCTCCTTGGCCACTGGCCACCATTAAAAGAACAGGCAACATGGGGTATGACTGGGCTACCTGCCCCCTAGTGTTCACCCCACATGCATGCTGCCCTCTATTAGGTCAGGGCTGCTCGGTCTACCCCCCAAAGGCTGTAAATGAGTTAAACTGGCATGTCAAGGTGTGTTTATTCTGTCCGTTGGCACCTCACCAGAAACTTGCCAACATGCCCTCTTCCAGCCCCCTGGGCCCCCTCATACTACATACAGTTGTCCTATATCAGATGCATACCTCTTGTCCAGTTTGAACCCCAGATATCGTCTTCTCCCCAAAATTCATTTTGTGTAATTTCACCTCAGATACAACTTGTAATAACTCCGCGCTGGCCTCCACTCATGGCTCAGCCGTCACCTTTGTGACCTGATCCGATGTCACCGGCGCACTGACTGTCTTGTAAGCTGACAGCGTGAACAATATTAATGGATTGTAAAAGAGCACCATGAAGCGGCTTTGATTTGCAAGGGTGACTTCTGAGAATGCAAAAAAGTTGGAATGTCAAAGACGCCACCCGAGTTGTTTCACCGAGGTCCTCCTGAAATGCGGATGAGCCAGTTGAACTGCCCTGCAAGCGCCAGACGGTGCTGTGACTTTGATTAACTGCTGGGCCACCTGAAGTCATTTCTGCACAGGATGGTATCTTGGGGTGTCGCACTGCTGCCATAGTTGAAGCTGCTTGGTTACGAAAGGGCAAACGTTAAGTTTCGGCTCGTCATCGCTAACAGCCTTGGGGTGGTGATCGATACGCGGCTGTCCTTCACTGACTGTGCTGCAGTGGTCTCGCTGTGTACAACACCCACAAGATCAGAGTATGCAGCACAGGCCTTGACACGTCTGCACTACTGCAACCCTCTACTGGCAGGTGGAACAGAAAGAGAGGATGACGACGATAAAGAGCTGAGGTGCCACACACGCAGTTATTGACGCGAGTTCAAAACAAAACTGTCCCTAGGAGGTGGAGCTTCTGACAGGAAGAGGTGGGTCCAGGTGGACAGGCACCGGAAATTACATCAGCGGTGTTCCAGCTGCCAAGCAACCGGTCTGCAGAGAGAGAGATAGAGAGGGGCATTGGGACACAGTGCCAACCCCTGGAGCGGTGGTAGAACTGCAGTCATTGGAGCCCTTCAGCTGTCCCCTATGAGCAAGTACGTGACACAGGAGACCTCACATCTTCTACGAAGCCACCGCAGATGATTGAAAATGCAGTGGCACTTCCGGCTGAGGTGGGCACATGTCACTCATCTTTTCAGGTCACTGCATTGGCTCCCTGTAGCAGGACATCTTAAGCTCAAATCCTTGATGCTTGCATACAGAGTACAATATAATACAATACAATTTATTTGTTATATAGCCCAAAATCACACAAGAAGTGTCACAATGGGATTTAACAGGCCCTGCCTCTTGACAGCCCCCCAGCCTTGACTCTCTAAGAAGACATGAAAACCCTTGTAGTGGAAAGAAAATACAACACAATACACAGAACACAACACAAGTCATCCTCAATACAATACGAGCAGAATTCAACAGGAAATAACATCCCATAATACGAGTCCTGGAGACCTCAGCCATCAAGCTGCCTCCCCTTATTGGCCAATCCACAGCTGAGACAGCGCTGCCAATCTGATGAAAGGACTCCTCTACCCAACGATTCCTACAACACTCCATCAGAGATGACTTTACCTTAGGCAGGCAAAACAACTTGGCAGGTGGGCCGTGGCACTAACTGGCACATTTGAGTACCGAGAAGAGAAACACAATAGGTGAGGGTTATCAACAAATTAGAACTATCATGTTACTTATGTTTTAGTGCTAATGACGGTCTGTACAGTTAGTCAGCAGCTCTAGTCAGGGTGTGCTAAACTGAAGTGGTGAGTCTTCAGCTGGGATTTGAAAGCTGAGACCGAAGGGGCATCTCTTATAGTAGCAAGCAGACCACTCCACAGTTTAGGGGGCCTGCAACTAAAAGCTCGACCTCCCACTGCTATTTTATTAATCCTTGGAATCCTAAGCAGGCCATCATCTTGAGATCTTAATGTGCGCTCAGATTTGTAAATCATGATAATTTCAGACAAGTAAGCCAGACCTCGGCCATTTAAGGCTTTATATGTTAAAAGGAGGATTTTGAAATCTGCCCTAAACTTAACCGGGCGCCAGTGTAAGGACTTGAGGACTGGGGTTATGTGTTCGTGTTTTCTTGTTCTTGTAATAATTCTTGCAGCAGCATTTTGGATTAACTGGAAGCTGAGTAAAGAACATCCAGTGAACACAGCATTGCAGTAGTCAATCCTAATAGAAATAAATGCAGGAATTAATTTCTCAGAATCCTGCTTAAGAAGAAAACGCTGTCATTTCCCAACATTTAGGAGTAGTCCATTTCTGTTGCACCAGTATCTAAGGAGACACTTGTGTGGTCCTGGGCTCCTTCTCGCCCACCCAGGTCTGCTGGTGATGCCACCTCTGCAAGACTATTTTCAAGTGTGGCTCCAAGCTGGTGGAACGAGCTGTCCACCTCCATGTGAGATTCCGGCTCCCTCAATACGTTTACGACACTTTTGAAGACCCTTGTTTGGGGAATTTCTCCTTAATTGATATCAGCTGTTGAGTTTTTGGCCACTCGCTAGAAACTTATGGTGATCACTTTTGTCACCTTGTCCGGTCACACTTGTTCCTCTTCAGTCCCCCAGACTGACGTCTACTCAATCGTGTTGACCTCTTTTGTAAGTCGTGTTGGATAAGAGCAATGGCTGAATAAATCAATGTAAAGTAAAAGTTTGTGCTGAACCTGTGATTGAAGTCCAGAACGTTGTTTAGTGTAATTTAGTGCGTCTGTGGGTAACGACCCAGAAGAAACAAGATCACAAGCTCATATTTCTGTAACGTTATCCTCTGAGTAATGGCCATTTATCGCAGTGTGAGAGGCGCGACATCACCTAAAGAACAACAGCTCATATCACCAGAATTCCCAAAGACGCTCCAGTTGAATTTGTGTCACTCAGGCAGACAAGACTCCTGTCGCACAGCTAGGAGGAGGACGTTGGAGAATCAAGATCATTGAGCCTTTTGGCCCGTTTGCCTTCAGCACACCTAAAAGAGGACAATAAATCATAAGATG
Source organism: Polypterus bichir lapradei (assembly GCA_026402145.1). Lineage (NCBI taxonomy): Eukaryota > Metazoa > Chordata > Cladistia > Polypteriformes > Polypteridae > Polypterus > Polypterus bichir. The sequence goes on along the minus strand of JANRMT010062816.1, from coordinate 21,509,052 downwards.
TGCTTAGCGACGCCTCTTGGAATCCACAGAAGGGCAGCTTTGTGACGCCAAAGGCTTCCCTGGAGTTTCAAGTTTTGCTCGCCGCCTAAGGCAGTTGGCGAGTCAAAGTGCCAAGTGCTGAGCAGCCTGTCATTCTGAGGTGATTTGAAATGGATCCTCTACTTTAGGTTACATGTAATTATACCTTACTCCTGTTGAGGTGGCATCACCGCTGCCCCTGGCATCTGACTCCCTGAGCTCAAATCCCACAGCCTGTTGTTATCTGCGTGGAGTTTGCTTGTTCTCTGCTTGCCTGTGTGTGCTGTTCTTGGGTTTGTCTCTTACATGACAGAAGATCTGCAGGTTAAGTTAGATAATCATTGAAAACTGGCCCAGTGTGTGGCAGTGGGCCTGTGATGGATCGGTGGTCTGTCTAGGGCTGGCCCCTTTATGGCCAGGGCATGGTGGAGAAGTCAGATTTCCTTCTCTGTCATGGAAATAGGAATCTGGAGCTCATTTTGAGCTGCTGTGTAAAGGCTTTTGGGGGGAAAGGCCGATGTCACTGGCACCACAACCGGGCACCTGACACCATCATGGAGACCATCAGCAGGGTATCAGTCTACATCACAAGGCCACTCATCCATTTCATTAGACATGGAGGGAAGCCAGGAGCAAAACCGCCATCAGGACTGTTGAACACAGAGCAGGACTGGCAGCTGATGGTAGACTTGGGTGGGCAACTTAACTTCCCACAGCATATTGGCAAGACCACCCTCTGAGCAGACACAGTCCCAGTTTCCAGAAGTATAAAGGGCATGGTCATGCTGGAGCTTACTGTGCCATGTTTGGAGGAGGCCTTTGAGTGACAGTGACTGCTACAGATGAGGCCGGATGGTAAGGTGCATGCCCTACAAAGAAAGGGTACAGAGGCTTTGTAGAGCACATTCTGGACGCAGCATCTCAGGGTGTAGAAGGAGGACAGCCATTGCTAACATCACAGAGGCCACAGAGAAAGCCTCCAGGTAACTCAGGATCAAGAAAGGAGACCCATGGGAGATTCCTACACGGGCACAAATGAAGACTTGATCACCAGGCTGAGAGTGTCTGGTGTTCAAAACATCTGAAACACTCTGCGACCTCAGGTGACAAGGCGTAGCTTCAGTAGACATATCACCACAACAGTTTTAATTGTGTGACGAGTGTGAGTATGAAGGAGTGGGCCCTACCAAGGCTATCGCTGACTGGCACACATTGCTGCCAGGTTACACTCTTGCCCGTCCTCTCCCAACAGCCTATAACTGAATAAAACAGGCCTACAGACATTACATAATACACAAAACTGATAAAAACATAGCAAATTTCCAAAAAGAATGCCAAACTTAAGAATTTTGAATAGACAAAGGAATCAAAAATGATCAAAAAAGACATAAAATAAGAATCTGATGTCAAGCCAGGGTTCCAGATCTTTAGGCAAGTGTTAAGATAGTTGGCCCTCAAAACTCAACAAGTAGGCCTCAAAATGCGCGTAGGCCCTCATAAAAACCCAAAAACAATTCTCCCCAATTGGTCTCCTGCTGGAAAAACTCTGACACTGTGCATTGATTGGATAATGAAATTACTTCTTTGCATATTCTGGTGAGTATACGGCAAACAAGAACAATGGACGCAAGTTGAAAGACAGAAGTGATACTTTGATTTCATTGAATTTTGTGATTTTGTTACGCCAGGCAGTCTCTTTCATTGATCAAAGTTCAATTTTTATGTTTTTGGGGCTGCATGATAAGATTATTAGTGGATCTTTAGCTAAGAGTTAAGATATCGGTCACTGAAACTCAAAGGGTAGGCCTAACACTGTGAGAAGACCTTCGCAAAGGCCAAGCAGGCCTGGGCTTAAAATCAAACTCAACAAACTCGCCTGAAAAAGGGGCCCAAGCTTATAAATCTCAACACCCCGACCCAAAACGCATGAAAAACAACGTGATTCCTAATAATAAAGCGTATTCCTGGCTCCAGCATGCTTTCTTTTTATTTAACTTCCTTCATTGCTTTTTATAAATATTATTAATGATATCATTTTTGTTTGCTTGTTATTATTAATGGTCTTAATTCATATTTTGTTTAAATTATTGTTTCATGCCATTTGCTCCTCTGGGTAGTGTGCCTTTTACTGTGTATGTTGAGCCCAAAGTGGCAGTGCCCCCCGATACTGTAACTGGCGTCTGTCATCAGGGTGTTGTTGTTCTGGCTCAAGTTTAGTTCTTGTTTATTTAAGCTTTTTGTTAAAAATTATTTGTTCATATTATGTTTTTAATTCTGTTTTTGCCTTTGCTCTGAGTTTGTACTTATGTAATTTTATGATTTCTTTGATATGGCATTTTATGTTATGTGCTTACAGTAAAACTTACATTAAAATTGGACAAATACGGTCACCCTGTAGTTCACCGCCATCAGTGACTTTATCGATGACACGCCTTTGCATTACTAAAACAGTTCTTTACAGTCGAACACCTGCTGGAGAAACTCTGAAGTCATCTATTGATTGGATGGTGGCATTGCCTTTTACACATACATTGGTGAGTATGCGGTAAACAAGAATTGTGGATAAAAGTTTGCAGCCAGAAATTGTAATTTGATTTCACTGAATTTGGTGCTCATATTATGCTAGGCTGTTTATTTCACTTATCTAAATGTATTTCTTATATTTACGACTTATAGGGCTGCGTGATTAGATTTTGATTGTGCTGTCACCATCACTGTAAACTACCTGTTAGGCTGGGGTGTTAAACACATTTTAAAACGTTTGAGTATTTGGCAGTTTAAAGTTGTTTTAGAAATTGTCACACAGATTCAGATGTTTTTGGAGAAATGTGAACACCTGAAGGTATAATGGGAGAAGATAAAGTAAGTAAGTGTAACATAAATACAGAAAGCCTGCCGATACGACTCACGCGTCTTCTGAACTGTCTGCATATTTTTCTTGCACACCGACATTCTCGTAAGCAGATGTCTCCTTTGACCTTCTGATGTTGTCAGCCTGCTATTTTTGTAGCTTGACAATCGTACTGATTTGTGAGCGACAGTAAAAGATAAACTGAAAAATAACCAGGAGAAACATATTAAAGAACAGACAAAGGTCATAAGTGATCGAGTGTTAAAACCAAAAGAAGAACCAAAAATTTAAGTCAAAAAAACAAGAGCAGAGATTCAGAGACTGAGAAGAGCAGAAATTCACTTCTAAACACCAGAAAAACAAGGCTCATCCATTAAACTCAGATATCCTGAAATCGCTGAGGATGATCTTTAAGCTGTCGTCACCAATGAGCACACCGTGGAGCATCCTGGGAAATATCGCCATACAAAACGCTCTAAATCAAAATGGTGAGCACCAAAACCCCCGATTCTACATTTGTCCGGATCATAGTCGGCAAGGGCATCAATAACTGATAAAAATCACAGATCATAACACAAAAGACAACATAGGCGGTTTGTGCCATCTGCTATTACCCTTTTAATCAGTAAGGAAGTTCGGCCTCCCACACTTAAAGGAAACAAAAACATGGAACCAACTCATAAACGTCTTTCACAAAAACGCCTACTTCTTAGAAGAAGCATCTTCGTTGAGAACAGAGGTGCTGATGATGATGAAGGACTTCGGGTCACGTCTCGTTTGGCATAGACAGAAAGGACAGGGCCGCTGTTGTGCGGCTGGTAGTAAAGTCAATGTTTGTCAGAGAAATCATCCTCCAGTATGAGGGAAACAAAAGGGGTTTATTTAAGGATGGGGTAACAGTCTTGTCCTTAACCTGTACCTTCACTTCCAGAGGCAGGTAGCCACCCCCATGACTTGTGTGTCACACTCTCCACATCTAGTCCCCACCAGTCGTGACTCTGCTCTCTCGTCCACTCTTTTCTACAGACAGATCTGGCAGTGACGATTCCACTCTGAGCATCTTTGACCTCTGCGTGTTGCTGCTATTCCCGACAGTCCGGCTGATGAACTGATTGTTATTAATTTTATAGGTTCAGGATAGATTTCGGCACACAGTCATACACGATTTCTCTAGCCCTGCCCCAGGTGCCCCTTTGCCCACATATAGACAGCACCTATGTGTGCCGAAGCCCCTTCACAGTACACGTCAGCAGGCTCAGAATGGACAGAAGCCTCATTTGTACATTCTGTTCAGCAGCTTATCGAGAACGCAAGAGAAGTCAAGCAAAAACCTCACGAATGAAATGAAATTTATCGTCAGCAGAGAATGTAAATAAGCCCTCAGAATGCAACTAATGATAAAAGACAGAGTTGGAATTTATGAAAAGTAATGATGGATGAAGATATAACAGTCAAAAAAAGACAGCTGTAGAAAAATGTGAAAAAGCAAGTGTCGTCACTGCAGGGGAAAATTCCTCTCCTTTAATCTTTTCAAATTTCATGTCTTGAGGCGCACCGAGGAGTTACTAATCGGCTGGTCTTAAAAACTCACAGCTCCTCCTTGCACTTCAGCAGACCTCGTAACGCCAGAGCATAGAGAAAAACGCAGGCGACGGGCCAAATGAGGAAGGCAGCGACATGCCCTTAGGCGGTAGAGCTGTGATGAACTGGCACCCTCTCCAGGACGGGTTAGGGTGTTGCACCCTTTACCTTTGGAATGAACTCCAATTGTCTGGAACCCATGGTGTGGTGTAGAAAGAATATAGAAGATCAAGCCTTGTTGTTCCTGGCATGGACTTCAGCTTCCTGTGACTGTGTTGAACTGCCAGTGAATCGATAAGGATGTACAATTCATTGACCTGAACAGCTGGTTGGCCACTCCAGGACACACGCTTTATTGCTGCACCCATTGTTGCTATCTCAGACTCTGACCAGGGTGACAAGATGCACAAAGTATAAAGATTCATGTCATAAGAAAACTGGAACCCCCTTCAGGACAGGTGCCTTTGTTATACCCAGTGTCACCAGCAGTGATTCTGATAAATGATGAAGTGGTAATGAAAACCAAAAAAGGGGGGATCGTTGATTTCAATGAACATCTGGTGCCGCCACTAGGACTGGATCTGCAGTGGACCCTTTGGTGACAGGAACAACCAAGACAAAGACAGAGTCGTGTAAGGATGGATTATTTCTGCAATTGAATGACTACCATGCCTTGTAGGAGAAGTGCAATTCATGTGCCCCAAAATTGCTAGCAATGACCCTAAAA
>JANRMT010062816.1:21483318-21493875 GCA_026402145.1 Polypterus bichir lapradei | reverse complement strand
GAGAACTGTCTGTACTTATAAGTACAATCACCTAACTGTAAACTGCACTACTGTTATAATATTTCACAACCTGTGCCACTTTATAAAGCGCGTATTTACAGATGATGACTATTGGCTTCTAAGTTGATTTAGATTTCCAGGCGCTATCTTCTTGGAGCTTGTGATATCATTTTTAAGATGAAATGCAGTAAAGTATGTTTATTACATCATACAGATAAAATTTTAACATCATTAAAATAATCTCTATTGTTAATAATTAAACATGTGAGGAGACAGTGTCGCAGTGCTAGCTAGTTCAGGGATTCTTCCTGCCTCGCGCTGTATGCCTGCTGGGACTGGCGTGATTCTGAATGGATAGATGGATGGAATAATTAAACATACACTATGAAGATATTTCAATGTTCCTTAAAAGTTTTGAAGAATCGGCGTTCTCAGCTTACAAATGCCTTTACATTTATTACAGAGCTGATTGTGAAACTTTATTAAACAGAACCTGTCAAATTTTTCCTCCCCTCCCACCTACCTCTGATCTGTTGAGGACTCAGGCAGGATTTCTGTAAGATTTAAAACCATTTTACAGTCCCTCCCTTTCAAAGATCCCAGACCACAGTGGGAAAAGGGTCTCTTACTCACCATCTCAAAAATGGAGTGGAAAGCAGCAATGCAGAGAATTCACTTGAGCTCCATATGCGCAAAGCACACAATTATCCAACTTAAAATTATACATCGAGTGCTTCTCTCTCGTTTACAATTGTCCAAAAAGTTTCCAGATTGAGAGCCAACCTGCAAACGCTGCAATTGAGCTCCAGCCTCACTGGGCCACATGTTTTGGGCGGCGTGTACCAAATTAACACCATTCTGGACCAAAATCTTTAAATGCCTTTCAGACAGCCTGGGGGTCACAATCCCTCCTAATCCACTAACAGCTGTGTTTGGTGGGCTCACAGGGGGCTTAAAGCGGAGAAGGACAAACAAACGGTCATTGCTTCTACTGCACTGTATTAGCACGTTGACTTATCTCGCTCAACTGGAAGAATCCTAACTCTCCTATTCTAAGTCAGCGGGTAACTGATGTTATCTACTATTTGAAATGGGAAAAAATCAAATTTGCACTTAGAGGATCTGTGCAAAACCTTTATTAAAACCTGGCAGGATCTCATTAATAACATTTTAGAATAAGCATTTACATTGAGGAAGCAGGTTCTCTCCCCTCTTTTACTCCATTTATCTCTATTCATGTTTTATTTTATGAATTCATTTGTCTTTACTAGCATAAGGTTTTACACTGCTGGCCTAGCTCTCTCTCTCTCTCAGGGGTGGAGGTTGATTTGTTTTGAACCTTTTTCTTTTTGTAAAATTCGAGTTGTGTGCATGGTGTATTATTTGATTTTAACAAAAATCAATAAAATTATAATAATAATAAAAATAAAATATACTTCTTAAAAAAAAAAAAAAAAAAAAAAAAAACAACAAATAGTACGTTTTTTCCTTTGCCTCCACTTGGTATTTGCTGAAATTCTTCCATTTTCCCCCCGTGCTTTTGCCATTGTCTTTTCACAGAACGCTGAACTTAAGGGCTATTTATGTTAATTTGCATATTCAAAGTGGCGTAATTCTGGGAGGAGACGGGGCAGGATAGCAGGTGTATACACGTGCGTTACATTTTACGCTGACCGGAATTTATGGAGCAGAATAACATGGAAGTTGAGGTACGCACAGATTTAAGCGACACCATGACAAGGCCATAAACAAAGCAAATAAGGACAGAATATAATAGAAGACAAAAGATGAATAATTCATTAAAATGGCAGAAATAAAAACGGTATAATAAAGAGTAACAGCAATCAGTTAAGGCCAGCAGGTGTATTCTAATGAACGTGTTGTTATCTTGAACCACGCGGGCAGCGGCTTTTGAGATGCCCTGAGTGATGTTTAGGTTTGAACAGTAAAGAGGGTGTGTGTGTGTGTGTATGTGTGTGTGCACTACTTAGCGCGTGTGTCCCAGGCAAACGTCCTCATTGTTCTTCAGGCGCAGGCTTCTTTTCTTGGGCACTTTCTGTAGCGATGCCCACATAAACTCAGGTTTCAACACCTTCTTTTTATAGCACTAATACAAACATCTCTCCTTCTCCAAGCTGGATCAAACCAAACCAAACCAGCGCATGTTCTCTCTCTCTTTTTTTTTTTTGATAGTTTTGTTTCTGCTTTTCAGGTTTGTCTCGTTAAACGTGTTAAAATTACACGACTTCTTCATTTTGGCACAGTCACCTACCATAGGAACACGAAAAAAGAACACCCAAAGACGACTGGCAGAGTTCATAAAGGATACTAAAAACACACACAAAAAAATCAATATGTTATAAGGTATTTCATCATAATGTGAGGGTTCTCTGTGCAATTGTAACTGTTACCAAATAATAAGAAAGGTGCCATATACATAAAATGTACTATTATTATTACTCTTACTATTTTTATTATAAAATAAAATAGCACCCTACACATAATAAATGACTTTAAAGTGCACAGACTACAGACTGAAAAATTCCTTGAGACGAGGCATGAGAGGAAAACTATTTTAAAATTGGCTTTAGTGGCAACAATGAAAATAATAATAATAATAATAATAATAATAATAATAATAATAATAATAATAATAATAATTCTTTCCATTTATATAGAGCTCTTCTCACCACTCAAAGTGCAAGTGGGGAGTCACTTCAGCCACCACTAATGTGTGGCACCCACCTGGATGATGCAACGGCAGCCATTTTTGTACCAGCAAGCTCCCCACACATGAACTGTTAGGTGGTGAAGTCATGAGAGAGAGAGAAACAGAGAGAGAGACACAATTAGAGACGGGGGTGACTAGGGGGCCAGAATGAATAGGCCATGGTGGGCAATTTAGTCAGGACATCTGGATACCCACTGCTCTTTAAAAAGGATGCCCATGGATATTTATGACCACAGAGAGTCAGGACCTCAGTTTTAAGCCTCATCTGAAGGACAACACCATTTTTAGAGCCCAGTGTCCCTAACACTGCACGGGGGGGGCATTGGGATCCACATCCAGATCTCAGAGTAAGCTCCCCCTGCTGGCCTCTCCAACACCTCTACCAGCAGCAGCTTTTTCTTACATGGCCTCCCATCCGAGTAGTGGCCGGGCACAAACAGGCTTAGCTTCAGGTGGATAACCTGTCCTGAAGTGCAGGTGGTACGGCTTTACATGACAAGTGAGGCCATTAAGTCAATAGATACACCAATACATATGAAAGGCACTATATAACAGATAGAAAGTGACTCTGCGCTGTGCCCTCTATACACCATAAGAGCAGAGCGCACCAAAAAGGAGGCGACTCATTTGGGAACAAGCAACCTGCCAGACTGGAGCTCCGTCCTGATGCCCGACTGCTCTTCAGAAAGGTGGCAGCCATGTAACCAAAGACAAAAGGCATTGGCATGAACCAAATACACCTATCCTGTGTCAAAACAATCCACCAGGGGGAAGTACAGAACCAAGTAACTTTCAAATCTGTCCATCTAAATGGCTGCCATCGCATCATCCAGGAAGACGCTCCACATTAGTGGTGGCTGAAGTGGCTCCCCACTCCCTGTGCAAAGTGCTTTGAATAGCAAGAAAAACTCTATATATGTGTAAAGAATTATCTAGCTATCTGTCTATCTATCATATAGTGCCTTTCACATCTATCTATTGATCATATAGTGCCTTTCTTATCTATCTATTATATAGTGCCTTTCACATATCTATTTATCATACAGTGCCTTTCATATCCTATCTATCTTATAGTGCTCTCTCTATCATTCTGTGCAGGTCATTTCTCTCTGTTATATAGCGCCTTTCATCTATCTGTTATGTAGTTCCTCCATATCACTCCACTTCATTCAGTCTGCTTGTCTGTCTGTCTGTCTCTTATTCATTTCTGCACAGTCAGCGTCTCTTTCTAAAGCCTGTTCCTGTCAGCTGATTTCACATTATATAACAGTTATTCTTTAGAAATAATTCAAATAGCTTTGATTTTTCCCCACCCACGCCGTACATCGGTGTGCTCCGATGCTGAGATGTCCCCCTTTTTTTTTCCCTCTTACTTTGGTGGGGTGCAGTGCCAGCATGAAGCAGCAGGTGTAACTGTGACACGTCTGACCAGACAAACCTGAAAAGCAAATACAAAACTCTCAATAAAAGTTCAAGTGCTGGTTCAGTTTGGTTTCATCCACACTGAAGTCTGAGCTTTAAATGTTTGTACTTGTGCTATAAAAAGATGGAATTAGAGCATGAGCTCATGTGAGAACTGCGATAGATAGCGGCCAATAAAAGAAACTGCTGCCTGAAGAGCAGGGAGGTCATGTGCCTGTGACACCCACACACACCTACATGGACACACACACACACACACACCCTCACACACACACCCACACACACACACCCACACACACAACTGTTTAAATCTGTACAACGTTCAGGGCGGTTCAATGGCGGCCCGCCGCTCAGACATTTCCAGTTTTGTGCCAGACGACGCGTTCATTAGAATACACCTGCTGGGTGAAAGGCAGGAATAATATTAAAATGATATAAGTGACTTCAAATAAAAACAAAAATATAATACTAATAAAAACATCAAATCTTCAAAGCTGTTAAAAGTTATAAAAAAACCTCTGAAATCCTTTAAATAAAACCATGAAAGAATCTGTCGAATTAACTACCGACCCTCTCTGCGCTTCAGAAATTTTTTTTTTTCCCCCAGAAGGAACTTTAAAAAAAGAACGATTTTCAAAAATGTAAGACATTCTTTGGTCTTACAAATCAGACAGATGTGAGTTCACATCGTTTATAAAAGTGTACATGACGATGTCACCACAAGGTGACTCGACAATTTTAGGTTTGCCATTATGTGGCAGCACAACTCATTGGAAAGGCAATAAAAAAAGGGCCTAAAAAATCCTAACGAAACCATCACAAATGATCCGTGGCGTTTATAACATGAGAATTCATGGGTGGGGCTTGACGGGGTTGGTCAACATGGACCTGGGAGACTGTCAAACTGTGGGGTGCCAGCGCTACAATGTGCCAGAGCTAAAGGGGCTCAATGTGCAAAACAGTCCAAAATATTATAGCAGGGCAGGTGAGGATGGATGTGTGAATAGAAAACCTGTGAACGGCCAAGTGATGTCAAGTTTTGTCTTACCAGGCTCCTGATGTGGTGCAGGGTTAGAGATGATTGGGAGCGCCCCCTCAGGCGAGGAGGCATCAACTCAGGGCAAAGTCACACAGACAAGAAATCACAGGACAGCACAAACATAACAGAGAAACTGTAATCCAAGGTGGACCAGTCGGGCAATTTAACAGACAGACGGGTGAGCGCAATCCTCCCAGCGTCTTTTAGGTTCTTTTTAAAAAGTGCCCACCTGCTCAATGTTCTTCCCAGCAGCCCCTGTGCCCTCTGAAGCTGTCCAAGAATATTATACCACAGGGGCTGCTGGGAAGACGTAGGACATTTTAACTAGCACTTCTACAATATAGTGCCTTTCACTTCTGTCTATCTATCTATTGATCATATAGTCAGTGCCTTTCATATTTATCTATCTGTCCATCTATCATATAGTGCCTTTCACATCTGTTTATCAGATAGATAGATATAGATAATTAATTTAATTTAGTTAATTAAAGAGCAATAAAAAAGCACTGCAAGTTAAAAAATGTAAGGTGGAGAGGGCGAGGCTGGTATAACAGTCAATAGTTTTGTATAATGTTAACGTTTACCCCCCGAGTCACATAGTGTGGGGTCTCCTCAGTCTGTCAGTGGAGCAGGATGGTGACAGCAGTCTGTCACTGAAGCTGCTCCTCTGTCTGGAGATGATCCTGTTCAGTGGATGCAGTGGATTCTCCATAACTGACAGGAGCCTGCTCAGCGCCCGTCACTCTGCCACGGATGTCAAACTGTCCAGCTCCGTGCCTACAATAGAGCCTGCCTTCCTCACCTGTTTATCCAGGCGTGAGACGTCCATCTTTATGCTGCCTCCCCAGCACACCACCGCGTAGAAGAGGGTGCTCGCCACAACCGTCTGATAGAACATCTGCAGCATCTTATTGCAGATGTTGAAGGATGCCAGTCTTTTAATGAAGTATAGTCGGCTCTGTCCTCTCTTACACAGATCATCAGTATTGGCAGTCCAGTCCAGTTTATCATCCAGCTGCACTCCCAGGTATTTATAGGTCTGCACCCTCTGCACAGTCACCTCTGATGATCACGGGGTCCATGAGGGGCCTGGGCCTCCTAAAATCCACCACCAGCTCCTTGGTTTTGCTGGTGTTCAGTTGTAAGTGGTTCGAGTCGCACCATTTAACAAAGCCCTTGATTAGGTTCCTATACTCCTCCTCCTCCTCCTGCCCACAATAGCAGTGTCGTCAGTGAACTTTTGCACGTGGCAGGACTCCGAGTTGTATTGGAAGTCTGATGTATGTTGGCTGAACAGGACCGGAGAAAGTCCAGTCCCCTTTGGCGCTCCTGACCACAATGTCAGACCTGCAGTTCCCGAGACGCACATACTGAGGTCTGTCTGTAAGATAGTCCACGATCCATGGCACCAGGTATGAATCTACTCCCATCTCAGTCAGCTTGTCCCTGAGGAGCAGAGGTTGGATGGTGTAGAAGGTGCTAGAGAAGTCCAGAAACATAATTCTTACAGCACCACTGCCTCTGTCCAGGTGGGAGAGGGATCGGTGTAGCATATAGATGATGGCATCCTCCGCTCCCACCTTCTCCTGGTGTGTGAACTGCAGAGGGTTGAGGGCGTGGCTGACCTGTGGCCTCAGGTGGTGAAGCAGCAGCCGCTCCATGGTCTTCATCACATGTGACGTCAGAGCGACAGGCCGGAAGTCATTCAGCTCACCAGGACGTGATACCTTTGGGACTGGGGTGATGCTAGATGTCTTCCAAAGCTTCGGGACTCTCCCCTGTTCCAGGCTCAGGTTGAAGATGCGCTGTAGAGGACTCCCCAGCTCCAGCACACAGGCCTTCAGCAGTCGTGGCGATACTCCATCTGGACACACTGCTTTGCTGGCACGAAGTCTCCTCAGCTCTCTGCTCACCTGGGCTGCTGTAATTGTGGGTGGGGATGTCTCACCTATGCTGGTATCAGCAGAAGGACGGGTGGAGGGTGCAGTACTCCGAGGTGAGAGTGGGTTAGGGTGGTCAAACCTATTAAAGAAGTTGTTCATCTGGTTTGCTCTCTCCACGTCTCTCTCGATGGTGGCACCCCGCTTCGAGCTGCAGCCAGTGATGATCTTCATCCCATCCCACACTTCCTTCATGCTGTTATTCTGCAACTTCTGCTCCAGCTTTCTCCTGTACTGCTCCTTCGCCACCCTGAGTTGGACTTGGAGTTCCTTCTGCACGCGCTTGAGCTCATGCTGATCACCGCCTTTAAAAGCCCTTTTCTTCTGGTTCAAAAGGCCTTTGATGTCACTTGTTGTTAGCATAGCAGCGTTGATGTAGTCAGTGGTGCAGTCAACAACCTCCTCAATGTTCTCACTATGTGACCCCTGCAGGAAATCCCAGTCGGTAGTTCCAGTCTCTCAGAGCCTGCTCTGCCTCAGGGGACCACTTCACATCTATCTATCTATTATATAGTGCCTTTCACATCTGTTTATCTGTCTCTCAAGATGGGGAAGCAGGCGCTGAAGTCGTCTTCCTGTTGGCCTGAAGGCTCATTCCGGTGGGCACAGCGTCAACATGAGGTTTAGAGCGTCAAGTGCAGTTTTAAGGGTGGACGGTTGGCTGCCCAGTTTTTTTTTTTCTTTCAGAACTCTTAGCTTTTCCAACTTGAGTTCCTGCGTGGTGGGGCTGATTTTAAACTTAAGACAAGTCGACAGTAACTGACGTTGGCAGCCATTAGCTCTGAGCCAAGTGAGACACAGATATGGGGCCCGCTTTATTAAATACTGTATCAGCTTTCATTCAATGCATTGTTCTGAGGGATTCATCTTCTTTTTTATGAGACGGGACAGTTCTGGGTTATCTCAGGGTCTGAAATCCTGCATTATGGAGACAACAGAAGCCCTTTTCACTGGAGGAAATCTCAGATGCTGCTTTCCAAGCACATTATCACCAAAGAACAATTCCGAGTGGGATTTGATAGCCTATTATTAGGAATTAGACGGCATATTGGATTCCTGCAGTGCGGAAATATGAAGAGCTTGAGGCGTCCCCCCTTTATGTTTTGACTCTCCATGTGCCAGAGAACGGTCAGATAGGAGAATCTTCATTGACTATTAGACTCTGCAGCCACCAGGGGGCAGTACAAGCTGTGCGGGCCGTGCATGATGACGAGGAGGTGAAGTGCTGTCATTCTTCGTCATCATTGGCTTTAGTTTTATTTATTGTAGCTCCTTTTCTTGGGATTTAAGAAACCCCTTTGAGATTTTCTATAGTGCCTTTCAGAGCAAACACCATCTCATCGTACTTTACAGTTGTTTCTCTGAGAAGTGGGGCACCTCCAGATGACGTGACCGAGGTCCTGCCAGTCCTTTGCTTTATGTAGCGCCTTTCCCAATGAACATGATTTCCATTTTACTAGCCTGAGCACCGGCACATCGAATGGCGGGTTGAGGGCCTCACTGAGAGTCGCGATGTCAAATGATTTCTCACAAAGGGGGTCTCTCAGTGCACTTTACAAGTAAAACTCAGACATTTCCTGCCAGAGATTTGAGCCCCTTGGCGTCACACAGAGAGCCACTGAGCCCGAGATGCTGAGGTGTTCTGTCTAACTCGGTTTAGGGTCATTGATGCACTTTGCTGAACAAATAAAAATGATTGCTTGGGTTAGCCACTGGGGGGCCACATACAATTTAGGGGGCTGCTGATCCACAACTGCACAAGCAGGCTGGATGGCTAAATGAAGACACACGTCACCAACTTGTAGAGAAGTTATGGACGTTCACTCCTTTATCTACAGCAGATAAAGATATAGACGTGAAAAGTGTTATATAACTGGTACTGTACGGTACATATACAGAGGACTTCTTATTTGTCAGGGCTAACGTAATCTAATCTCCTCTCATGAATGGGCCTTGTGCCACCCACCACCCTCTGCTGTCATCATTAGTGACTGATGTGAAAGGCGCTATATACTGGAATTGGTTTACAGAATCACTATTGTCACATGTACAGAGTCCAGTGGAATTCTTATTTCTATGTGCTAATCAACATGCAACACGTGGCCACACTCCAGTGCAGTGATAAGTCACATATATGAAAGGCGCTATATAAAAGAGACCAAGAGGGAGACAGCCGTGAAAAGTGGAATACAATTAGTTTACAATATCACTATTATCTCACGTACAGAGTCCAGAGGAATTATGCTAATGAACATACAATGTGTCGCCACTCTGCAGTGTCGTGATTAGTCAGACGTATGAAAGGCGCTATATAACAGAGGGATAGATCGCATGTGCACGGTGCTACATAGTAGTGTTATAAGGTGATTGTTTGCGGTGTTCAGAGATCAGTGAAATTCTTTCTCATGTGTGCTAATCAACATACAACACGTCACCGCTGGGGACAAAGGTAGGGCCACGATAAACGAGTAAACTGAACGACAGTTTAACGGATAAAAAAAAAAAAAAAAAAAAAAAAAAATCACAAACCCGCTGAGCTGACGCTCTCCATAGCTCTGCTGCCATCCCATTTATTTTGAGGTTGGAAAAACCGGAGGCCGAGTCAGACGGTCAGTTTAGCAAAATTCGATGAAGAAGCAAAAGAGAACTTGACATCTTATTTTTAAAGTTCTTCTAATTTGTTTGTATATTTTATGTACTATTAGATAATGGTGTGATTTTTTTATTTTTTTTTTACACCACGTGCATTGTATCTAGTCTTGTGTTCATAAAAGGTTGCACACAGTTATTAATGACAAGGAGAGTAAGAGGGAGAGAAAAAGAAAGAAACCTACACTTATGTCACTTAAAGGGGAATTAAAAAAAAAAAGAAAGATAAGTCAGTTTAATGGGGATCTACCGCCCTCTAGTGAGCGTTTGAATTATTACAAGCACTTCACTGTACTAAGTGTTGCTGCTGAAAGAAAGAAAGAAAGAAAGAAAGAAAGACTGCACCATTTATGTCACTAAAAGGAGGAATTAAAAAAAAAGAAAAAGATAAAAGTCAGTTTAATGGGGATCTACTGCCCTCTGATGAGCGTTTGAAGTATTACAAGCACTTCACAGTACTAAGTGATTCTGCTGAAAGACAGACAGACAGACAGACAAAACCTGCACCATTTATGTCACTAAAAGGAGGAGGAGGAGGAGGAGGTTAGGAGCAGGCACTGATACAGCGCATTGCCGAACCCACCACATGACAAACCAACTGAGGATCCAGATTCGGACCCGAGTGATGCCATGCGACGGGTGATACCCCAGCACCACACCAGTTCAGATAGATAGATAGATAGATAGATAGATAGAGAGTGACAGGCAAGATAGAAAAGGCACTATATAATAGATAGATAGATAGATAGATAGATAGATAGATAGATAGATAGATA
>JANRMT010062816.1:21469295-21483308 GCA_026402145.1 Polypterus bichir lapradei | reverse complement strand
ATAGATAGATAGATAGATAGATAGATAGATAGATAGATAGATAGATAGATAGATAAGAACTTTATTTATCCCGTGGGAAATTCTTTTGTCATATACATGCTCAGTGCAACAAGAGAAATAAAGATAAGGTAATAAAGAGTTAAAAAGATCAGTAATAATAGTGCCAACAGAATAACTAAATAAACAGAATAACAAAATAACTCTAAACAAAGTATCAAATAACTATAACTAATAGTTTGTATTATAACTATATAACTAATTTGTGCAAAGCAACAAACAACTATAACTAAAACTATAACAGATATAATAGAACTACAGATCATTAGTGCAAGTGGTAATGAAAGGTGACAAGTGTTTACGCTCTAAATAAATGAGATAGCAGCATGTGATGATGGGAAGGATCCCCTACAGAATGAGGAAGAATCATACAGTCTTATTGCCACAGGTAGAAAGGATTTCCTGTGGCGTTCGGTTCCGCACTTGGAGGCAATGAGTCTTTTGCTGTGTGTGCTCCGATGACCCATCAAGGAGTCTTGCATGGGGTGAGAGGGGTTGTCCATGATACCGAGAAGCTTTTTCAGCATTCTCCTCTCAGACACCTCCGCCAGGTTCTCCAGTCTGACACCCAGGACAGACTCAGCCTTTTTAATCAGTTTGTTCAGCCTGTTGGCCTCAGCTGTCTTCAGCCCACTGCCCCAGCACACAGCTGCAAAAAACACCACCCTCTCTACCACAGAGTGATAGAACAGAGTCAGCATTTTCCTACAGACATTGAAAGACCTGAGCCTCCTCAATAGGTAAAGTTTTTTTTTATGGAGGCTGGAGTGCCAATTCTGCCACCAACCCCAAGTTTTTCCCTGCAGGTTGGAGGGCCTGCATGCAGGGCTGGATGCAGATTAACGTCATACCCAGGACGGAGCAATTGCACTAAAAGGGAAATTAAAAAAAGAAAAAGAAAAAAGTCAGTTAAATGGGGATCTACCGCCCTCTGGTGAGCTTTTGAATTATTACAATCACTTCACAGTACTAAGTGATGCTGCTGAAAGAAAGAAAGGGAATGGAAAGCCGTGATATTCTGTATTTTAATGCTCAATATAAAACTCTACAAATGCCCACCTCTCTTATTTCAGGCTGTTCATTCCATTCTTCTATTTCTTGAACCTTCTTTTTCCGGGTTTAAGGCACAGCCTGTTCCAGCAACAGCTGTCTTGGGTAGAACTATTTAAGAATAGGGGAAAAAAAAAAAAAATAGACAGACACCGAAGGCACAAAATAATGAATACATTGATAGAGAAATATGGAAGACTCTGTGATCGACTGTGTAGGAGGGTCCTCGGTTTCGTACCCAATCCAGGGGTACCAAATGAACGTAAGAAATGGCGTACAGATGTGAGAAATCGGTTGCATGACGTTAATCAGTCAGCTCATTCCTTATCATTGCTAGTAATTCATTCAATAATCTGGTCGGGCCCCTACTGGATTTTCCTTACCCTTTCTCTGCAGTTGGGGTCTCCGGCCATTAGACTTGCATGATGGTAACTGAAGCCTACTCGTTCTGGGGCCAGTGACCTGGCTGTTGCCTTCATTACGGTGGAGAGATGGATGGCAGGCAATGCCCTGGCACCAGAGGGACCCCTGGGTCTCCCCTAAAGGGGCCGCTCTGCCTCACCCAGGTGAGTTGGAGTCGGGTGGAAGTGGACAAAGAGAAGAGAAGAGAGAAAATTGTGCAAACCGTGTTACAAGAAGCCCGTCTGGAGGTAATTCTGAAATATTATTTGTGTTTGTAGAGCTGTGTGTCTGGGGTGTGTGGTGCTGCAGCACCCCCTGCAGGTCACAGCAGGTGATGTTAATGGAGTGATATTGTGTGGCGTTGCTTTGCTTTACTGAGGGGCTCCAACTGTACATTTAGTCATTTATAACTCTAAAAGGCCTGCCACTGTTGTCAGACATGAACACTTAGGGGACACCTTCAGGGTCCACTCCACACCAAGAGGGGCACGTCTCGTTTTTCCTCCATGCTCTTGAAGACAAATGACATCATTTCCTCCTGATCCCATAAAGCCCCACCCCTTCTAGTTTGCCTTTTATATCACAGGGCCAATGACTTTTCCAGGGTCAGCGACCCCTCACATCCGGGCCACCCTCTTTGACCTCCCCTCATCTGACAGGCATTACTGACTAAACTTTGACCAAACGCGCAGATAAAAGAACAGCGGCTTTCCACAGGCCATCAAGCCGACAGCTGCTTAATTTGTGGCGTGAACTGGGAGTTCCTTAGCACAAGGAGTCCCAAAAATGACTCAGAAATGGCCAACTTTTTTATTGGGGGGGGGGCGTGATGTGCCAAACCCTGACTAGTTGCAAAAAGGGGCAAACGGAATCTCTCTGTTATAATAAAAAAAAAATCCTGGGACAAGACATGACCTTCTCAGAGAGACACTTTCACGTCCTGTGAGATGAGACTTTGTGCCAAGAGATTTAACCACGGAAATAAAAGACAAAGAGTAGATGACAAAGTAGACCGTCGTGAAGAATTCAAAAATGCTGGTGTGATACACAGGCACAACAGGTTAGAGATAATGGAAGTACGAAAAGTCTCAAAAAAATGAGAGTAAAGATCGCATTAGCGCAAACAAACAGAAATTATTACTCGGTGAAATAACGGAACAGCAACAAGAGATCGAATATATTGTTTGGATTTAAACTTTTAAGTCAGAGACTTGCAGATCATCTAATTCGTGTTTCTTCCAAATGAAAAGGCGTATCTGCGAGAATGAAAAGATTTGTCGTTTGGTGAAAGTGAAATCCACATACGCGAGCGGCAGAGACATGAAGTGGCTGGCGCTTAGTGCAGGCCTGGGGGTTGGCAAGCGAAACGAGCAGGGGGTGAAGCCCCCTAGTCTTTCTAAATAAATTGATTTATTATTACAAAAATTCTCTGTGGCACAAAATAAGACCTGAAGAGGACAAAAAGGCACAGCACGGGCTGTCTGGAAATGCAAAGGCAATCCAAGGCGAACAGATCCATCCATCCATTATCCAACCCGCTACATCCTAACTCCAGGGTCATGGGCTTCTGCTGGAGCCAATCCCAGCCAACACAGGGCGGAAGGCAAGAAACAAACCCCGGGCAGGGCAAACAGATATCAATGCACAAAGCAGGAATACAAAGTCAAAAACAAAAGTGCATAGAGGGCAAAAAAAAATCCAGGAAATCACACCAGCACAGAACAATCACAATGAAACTCACCAATGCCAGTGCATTCAATGAACCGCAAGGGACTGAACTAGAAACACAAAGCACACAGGTCACACTATCTAATAAACACAAATAATCAAAAAGAGCAATAAACACAGGAGGACTAACAACCATCCTAGCGCATTCAATGAACCGCAGAGGACTGAGGGTTTTTCCAAACAGTACCAGGAGGTCAACATATCCAGTAATCACAAATAATCCAAAAGAGCAGTAAACACAGGAGAGCTCATAATATTACTTTATCCACTAGATGGCTGCAGAACTCTGTCCCGGGCGATATTTGGGCTCCACCCAGTAAAGCCAATCATTACACGTCACCCGGAGTCTCACTCAGGAATAACCGTAATTATGTAGAATTCCAAGCCCGAGTGACACTCAGGGTTAAGGCCAAGGAGGTTAAAAGACCATGTCACCCACCCTCCGTCCAGCTGCAGCTCTCTGGCGCTATGTGGCGGATTCCCTCTCCATTGTCAAGTTTTTTCCTTCTCTTTTTTCATTCCCCCTTTCCCTGCTCTCTCTTTTTCTGTCCCAGTGGAGGCTTTTAATGACCACAAGCGTTGCTGCCAAGTTGCTGGAAATCTCCTGCCCTTGTCTTGCCTGCAGTCTGCAAGTCTTCATTTTGCAGCCTTACCTTTCTTGAACTTTCCGCATCTCGGATGAACCACAACTGGCTTCAGTGAATAAGGAGCTGGTTGGGGGGTTTCGCTCCATGAAGCAGTTTCTGCTGCCCCCCCCTTTCGTTGCTTTGCCAGGCGCTCCTGTGTCGGGTCTGCGTGTGGCTATGCCAGTGTGTGTGTGGCTAGGAGTGCCAGTTTACCCATTGGCTTTTGTTTTCTTCATATTGTGTTTCTGTTTAGTTATCTTAGGTGGGTGGGAGCCGGTGGGGTGGGGTGTCTTACGTAGCTCAAAAATCAGTCAATATGAAGCTCCCTACCTCACTTAACATGCATGTGCATACCTCTACTATTATGAAGAAGAAGGTGCAGACCACAGTGAAGTGAAGCAGCGCTACCCGCTACGCCACCCTGTCACCCATAACGCACCCCACCCTCAGCCAATAGTAAAGGGGGAGAAACGCGAGTGAGTGCAGTGCCGCCCGCTGTGCCACTGATAAGATGGGACGAGTGAAGCCGCATGGCGCCCAGCTTGTCATCCGCTGGTTGTCTTTCATAATATAAAGTTAGCAAGCAGTGTGATGTGAACGTGTCAAAAGCACAAGGACGTGAAGATATATTGACTTTCCAATACATCTTGTTTGCCATCCCAGTGTGGCATTTTAAAGTTTCCCCTCGAATGAGCAGTAATTAAGCCATTGACTTGCTTCCCTGTTACAAAGGCGGGCGACTAACCCCCCCCGCGTTTTTTTCCATACGGCTTTGCCAGACTGGCTCTGCCTGAAAGCTCCCTCTGAAGCCTTCACGGAGGCAGCAGGACTGTCAGGGCTAAAACCTGATGGAAAAGCCGAGTGGTTTGGGCCTCGAAATTATTTGATTAATGAAGCTGAACCAGAGGGCCTGTCTGGAGAATTGTCATTTGTGCTTTCCCAGTAGTCCTCTGGAAACATTTACAAGGCTTTGAATTCCAACAGCCAGCATATGTTGAAACATCTGGAGAAGAAGCACCTTGATTAGCAAAGACAGGGCCCGGCTTGGCGCACGCCGAAACAAGACAGACTTTGTTGGAGCGGGCCCACATAAATCCTGATTAGCTCAGTACCTGTGGCCTGCTCTGTTAGCACACTGCTATAATGCTGATGGGGAAAGGAGCTCATGAATAGAAAGGCAAAAGAAATAAATAAATAAAACGCAGCGCATCGCAGTAGAGTGACAGCAGAGGGCGCTGTTGGGAGCCGTGAGACGAAGGTGGCCAAGTCTGAGAGCTCTGCAGGCGCCAGGGGCTCACAAGTGACTTGGGGCTTCCGTGAGGGATGAACATACACAGATTAATATAATATATCTTGCATATCTTATATCTACTCCATACAGTATATGTATAAAATCCTAAGCCTAAAAGTGCAACGATTTTATGTCTCGCTTTAAATCGGGCTTATTTTAAAACCTACATATATATGTTTTGGTCTTTATTTCGCCTTATACAATTTCTCGTATTAGGAATTTGTTAGTTTTCGCATACCCCTTGGGGTCAGAGTGCAGGGTCAGCCATTGTACAGCGCCCCAGGAGCAATTACAGGTTAAGGGTCTTGCTCAAGGGCCCAGCAGAGTAGGATCTCTTTTGGCAGTGACGGGGATTCGAACCGGCAGCCTTCGGGATACCAGCGCAGATCCTTAGCCTCAGAGCCACCACTCCGCCCTAAAAGCCACACCTCCTGAGAGACTGGAATGTTTGGTATCATTCTTTTCAGGATTTATCGAACTTTAAATGTGTTGTTGTTAGATTTTCAGATTCTTATTCTGTTTTTAAATTATAAACTAAAATATCAATGGAGGCTCTGATTAGAGCTCTCAAGAGACTGAGTGAGGGGTCTGAGGGTCTGGGCTTGCGAGGGTCCTGATAAAAACCAACATCCAGGCCTTTAATGACCTCTTTGTAAGCACGGCCATCAACAGTGTGTCTGTCTGCGGAGAGAGTGTCGACCTTGTCATCGAGAGGTCTACTTACCTCAGTGGTGACATTCATGTGACTCTGGTGACTCTTCCTATTAAGTCAGTAGCGCATGGGGGGGTGGGTCATGAGGTCACTGGAAAGGGGCGTGTGGTGCTCCTGATATGTGCAAAAAGATGAAGGTCCAAGTCATTAGAGTCCTGGTGCTCTCTATATGGTTGTGAGACATGGACGCCATCCAGTTACCTGAGATGAAGACTGGACTCCTTCATGTGCATCTCTTCAGAGGGTCCTTGGGTCCCCCTGGTTTGACTTTGTGTTGCTCATGGAGTCCCAGATGAGGCACATGACCTGCATTGTGAGGAAGCATCAGTTACGGCACTACGGCCATGTGGTATGATTACCCGAGGGTGATCCGCCTCACAGGACCCTCATTGTTGGGAACCAGGCCAAGGGGACACCTGGCTGAGGCAGATATGGGGTCATTTCCGGAGGGTGGGACTGGACCACGTGTCTGCCTGGGGGGCTACCAACCGAGATCCTGAGTTGTTTCGTCGTGAGGTGGGTGTGGCAGCACGCTGCACCAGTGCATGCCCCCCAACCTGACTTAACATGAATCCTTGCCAGTTTAACACCTGATTTCATTTTATGGCTTGCTAGTCTGCAATGTAAAGTTCTTTTCCAAGGATGTCATCCAAATGATTTGAAGCCTAAAATGTTTGATTTTCGGTCTGTCACATTTTTCTATTAAGTGTTTTATTAATTCAAACGGTACAAGATGAACCCACAGAAATGGAAACAAGCGAGATGGAGAACTGCTGGCTGCTTTGTCATTGACATCTTATTGCTAATAAGGAGCCATTAAAACACAGTGAATGCAGCTGTTTAAGACTGAAATAAGCAATTAAGGGTGGGGAACTGTAACAAGCGAGGCCACTAAAATGAAGCATCAAAATGTCACTTGATCAATAAGGGCATCATCAGCAATATAAATCGACTTCTCATTAAGAAACTGGGTTGGAACAAAAACCTGCGGCCCTCCAGGACCGACGCTGCCCACCCCTGCAGTTGACACTCGGCACAACCACCAGAGGGCGAACTGCCAGCCTTCTGTATGTCTGAGCGCCACCACCCTGCCTGCCTGGTGCTATTGAAATGAAATCGAGACGGCCGGTTCAGAGCGTCAACTGGATGATAACATAACATACAAGACCGCAAGACAAGTGCATGAAGCAGTCTTCATTGTTTGTTAACTTATTTTTATTTTTACAGTTGTGTGTTTTTTTTTTTTTTAATTACTATGGGGCTCTGCCCCCTGTTTGCTTCGTTCGCCAACCCCCGGGTTTGGTTTACCGTATATACAATTTAAAGAGATTATTATTTTCATGTGAATTTTTACATATTTTCACTTTAGAACTTTTGTAAAAACAATATGTCTTTTATTTCCGGCCCCGGGTGTGGTTAAATCTCTCTCTCGCGGGATGTATAACGCTGCTCACGTTGTGAATGGGGGCAGCTGAATGCATGCGAAGGAGTTGCAGTCGGATCATCTGCTGGCTTGTTGTTGTTGGCGAGCTGCGAGTTCTGCGTGTCGGTCATTTCTTAGCCTGTCCTTTTGTCACTTCACATCTCCGCTGCCCACATTGTGAATGGGTGGGGTGGGGGGCCTGGGCTGAATGCACGCCAAGGGGATGCGGTCGGATCATCTGCTGGCTTTGTGCTGCTGGCGAGCCGCGAGTTCTGCTTGTCGTTGTTTTAAGAGCTGGGAGCACATGAAGCGTGTCTGCCAAAAGCAATCCAACAACTGCGAGGCTTGATGTCCGTGAACTTGTTTTAAATTGTTTGTAAGTAGGGCATGACGTGCAAAATTCACCATCTCACGGGTTTTGCTTCTCAAGGTTGTAATGTCTAGTCTCACGTGTCATCAAAGTGTCTCTCCGAAATCACGTCTCGATCACTTCGCTCAAGAGGGCGCTACGCTCCTGTCACTTTGCATCTCTTCGCTCGCGTTTTTAAGCTGAACGCACGCTAAGGAGATGCCACCTGATCAGCTACTGGCTTTGTGGTGCTGCTGCTGCTGCCACCGAGCTGCGTGTTCTGCTTGTCGCGCTGCGCGCCAATTATTTAGACGCCCATACAGCAGCTGTCCTTCGGTCTCACGGCCTTGAAGTCCCGCGAGAGACACTTCAATGACACACGAGACTTCAAGTCGTCTTCCGAGAAGATCACATCACGTCTTGTCTCCCTCCCAAGATTTTTTTTTATAATAGAGATGTATTTTGGGTGACACGGTGGCGCAGTGGTAGTGCTGCTGCCTCGCAGTTAGGAGACCCGGGTTCACTGCGTGGAGTTTGCATGTTCTCCCCGTGTCTGCGTGGGTTTCCTCCCACAGTCCAAAGACATGCAGGTTAGGTGGATTGGCGATTCTAAATTGGCCCTAGTGTGTGTTTGTGTGTGTCCTGCGGTGGGTTGGCGCCCTGCCTGGAATTGGTTCCTGACCCTGTGTTCGGTTTCAGTGGGTTGGAAAATGGATGGATGGATGAGATGTATTTTTCTCAAACAATTCATTTTCTTCCCAGGCAACGCTGGGTATTTCAGCAGGATAAGGATAACGTCGAGGAAGCACATGGCGCCTTCAGAAAGTCTTCAGACTTTTTCACATTTTGTGCTAAATCGACTTGAATTCCTTTTTTTTTCTCCCCCCTCATCAATACACTCAGCACCGAAGAATGACAAAACAAAAAGAGCAGTTAAGGAATTTTTTGCAAATGTATTAAAAATAAAAAACTAAAAGATCACCTTGACGCGATGTACTCAGACCCTTTGCTGTGACCTTCTTTCAGGTGCTTCTCATTCTAATGGCCATCACTGAGAAGTTTGGACTCCGCCTGTGGTCAGCTCAATTGACTGGAGTGACTGGGAAATGTACACAGCTGTCTAGAGAAGGTCCCTCAGCGGAGCACAACCCAAACCATGAGGCCCAAGGAATTGAGGGCACAGATCTGGAGAAGACTACAGGATTGAGGGTTACCAAGAGCACCGTGGCCTCCGTAATTCTTCAATGGAAGAAGTTTGGAACAACCCATGACTCCTGGCCAAAGTGAGCAGCCGGGTGGGTGAAGACCTTGGTAAGAACCCAATGTTCACTCAGGCTGAACTCCAGAGAATGTTGGTGGAGGTTGGAGAAACTTCCAGAAGGACAAGCATCCCTGTAAGACTCCCCCGATTTGGGCTGATTTGGCAGATGAGTGGCCTTTCACTGAAATAGACATGGAAGCCTGCTGGGAGTTTGCAGAAAGGCACCTGAAGGACTCTCAGCCTGCGAGAAACAAGATTCTCTGGTGTGATGAAACCAAGATTAGCATCGTGTTTGGAGCTCATCATCAGTGTGATAGCATTCCAATGGTGGTGTAGGGTGGTCTTAGCATCAGGGACTGCGAGACGAGAGGGGAAGCTGAATTGAGCAGAGATCTCCTGAATGAAAACCTGCCCTGAGCACTCCGGACCTCAGACTGGGCTCAAGGTTAACAAAGCAAAGACAACATGGGGCTTAGGGATAACTCTGGGAATGTCCTCGAGTGGCCCAGCCAGAGACCGGGGCTTGAACCCAATCGAACATCTCTGGAGAGACCTGAAAACAGCTGACCAATGACGGTCTGAGAGGATCTACTAAGAAGAATGGCAGACAATCCCCAAGTTCAGGTGTGTGACGCTCGCCATGTCAGACCCAAGAAGACTCCAGGCTGGAATGGCTGCCAAAGAGCCGTGTAAAGGGTCGGAATTGTTTTTTAATTTTAATAAATCTGTTAAAAAAAAAAAAAAAAAATCCTAAAATCCAAATTTTGTGTTGCCATTTTGGGGTATCAAGTGTCGCTTGATGAGGGGAAAAAAATGAATTGAAGTGGCTTTAGCACAAAATGTGTAAAAAGAAGAAGGGGCCTGAATCTTTCCAAACCCACTGCAATTTGGTCTAAACGTGAAGTCGAGTTGGGGGGTCACCTGCCTTCGAGTGAAAATGAACGTGAGGTCTTCCAACGAGAGTCCCGAATGGAAGCAGATAACGTGAAAAGAGTGGCGGTCTGACTACTGAACCCTGCTAGACACCATATTTAACTTCTGGATATAGCAATAGAGGCCCATCAGCACATTTCTGTGCATACTGAAATCGGTTTGATAAATATGAACATGGATGGTGCTCTCGAGTCCAATGCCGGGTGGTAGAGTCAAGCAGTCAATTAACATAATTACTGAGAAACTCAAAAACACGCAGACTGAAGATTGACGTTCCAGCCCCAGTAGTCGCCATTCTTTGTCTTCTTCCTTTCACATAATCAGCTTCTGCAATCCGTGTCATGCTCAGCACATGTTGCTGATCTTTTTCTTTCTGTCACGTCACCTTCTTGATCAGCTTCCCTATTCAGCTCGTCATATGAAACAAGAACCCTGATAACTTTGCCAGGGCTTTTTTGCGACACCAGCATAGATTACATCATAAGCTTTAGATTAATGCAAGGGTGTCGAACTCCGGGCCTAGAGGGCCGCAGTGGCTGCAGGTTTTCATTCGGACCCTTTTCCTAATCAGTGACCAGTTTTCACTGCTAATTAAATTCTTTTTCCCTTCATTTTAATAGCTCTGTTTTTAAGGATTCAGTTCTCTCAAATGATTCTTTTCTTCATTAAATTACAGCCAAACAGACATGAGACATGAAACAAGCCAACAGATGACCAGCTAAATTGGGGCTTCAAACTCCAACCAATTTCACTCCAAAAAGCGTTCTTAATGAGAAGCCGATTCTTGCTGTTAATTAAACTCGTTATTTAATTCCACGGCTTGTCGCTGCTCTCATTCTACCACAGCTGACATTTCTAAAACTGTTGATTTTCTGTTTTTCCCAAGAACACCGTCAAGATGTTTCGGTGACCTGAGAGATCAACCTTCCTGAGACCTTCACCTTTCTTTATTTTCAGATATCGTGTGATGGGTGCAGCTGAGCTGGTCGTGTGGCGGCTCGTTTTGTGTCTCATTATTGTTTGGCTGCTAATTAAAGAAAAAGAAACAACTAAGGGGGCCTGAGTCAAGTTAATTAAAACTAAAGGAAAAGAAGTCAATTAGCAGCACAAACTGGTCACTAATTAAGAAGATGGTTAGAATGAAAACCTGCAGCCACTGCGGCCCTCCAGGACCAGAGTTCGACACCCGTGGATTCAGGCCCCAGTGGTTTGCAAATAATCGCGTGACAGATGGACAGTCACAACTGTTATAATTGTATGTTGTGGCGGAAGCCCGGCCGGAATGCCCCTTTGGCACTGAATCTGGGGGAGCAGCCATGGGAGGCTTATTTCTTCCCCCGGTACACTTGGTGGCAGCCCCCCTGGGTTGCATCGGGGCCACAATTCTGGAAAACTGGATCTCATCCCTATTGGGCTCTGTGGCCACCGCCAGGGGGAGCTGCATGGCTTCCTGTGCCCGTGTGGGCGGTGATGCAGCCACACCAGGAAGTCCAGCCTGAATTAGGTTAATTATCACCTGAAGCACTTCCGGGTGGGCTATAAGAGGAGCCTGCAGCCACTACTCGAATCGGGAGGAGGAGGACAAAGCTGCCTGGGAGAAGTGGAGGAAGAGGAGTGTGTGTTGGTCTTTATCTTTTGTGCGTTTTGAGGACTGTGTAGGGCTTGTGGGACACGGGCTAAGGAAAATAAAATCTTTTTGTTTCATTTTTTCGTGCCTCCGTTATCAGTCTGTGTCGAGTCGACGCCTATATAGCGCCTTTGCCACAATGTATATAGATTTTTGTCATCAGAAGATTCTAGAATGTTGCTTCCCACAAGCCTCAGTGCCGTTTCTGTACTCGGATGCCGGCAGCACTTGAATATCACAAAGTGAATGCGGCGTTACAAGTAAATACGCTCCTGCAGCCCACCCGCCCCAAACACCACCTCCATGGCAGCACAGGATCGACCCTCACTTAACGCCCCCTACTGGACTGCCTGCCCCGACTCTTCCACCGGATTAGAATGGAGCCTCTGCTCGAAATTAATTTTATTAACACTCTGAATTCCCAGCCAGCCTCCCTGTTTAAACATAATTTTAGTGTATGATTAGCGTCGATTTCCCCAACCTGGCTGGAAGTGCTGGGGGAGTCAGAGGCCAAACAAATGAAAGAAAATGGCTTCATTGTGGGATGACTGGGCCATAAATCATTGCCCATTTTCTATAAATCATGGCAGATGGCAGGAGTGAGCAGGCACTCATGGGAACTGGCATGCTCGGCACATGATGGGAATGGTATATCACAGCAGACGTTGGCAGACTAAGAGGTCACTGCGCACAAGACGAGATCCCGGCTCACACGTGAAACCTAAAACCCCACCTGTGGCCCACCTTTCAAGAGCGCCGCTGCACAGATACAATAAGGACCCTTGGGGGGCCGTGGAAACGCGAGCCCCCGCTCTTCTTGCATTCTATTTAATCCATCTGGTAGATGGCAGAGCCTCCTCATCGATTGGGTTGTGTTTTTAAACCTCCAAACAATTAAAAAAAAGAAGAGAAATAAAAGAGCAGAATGTTTGGTTAACACGTTCATAAATTCTAATGAGCTCACGAACGGAAGGGGGCAGCTTCGGAATGTGCTCACCAGGAAAGGGGGCTATAGAAATGGGCTTGATGGATCTGCAAGGATGAAGCTGCCCATGAAAGGCGCTATATGACCCCAACATAGGCATTCATTATATGAATTCTAAAGGCACTGGATGACCTGGAGGCCACAACGCCTCATGAAAGTGTTCAGTATGAAAGGTGCCATACAGAGGAATGATGGATTAAGGGAACTGGGGAGCCAGGCTGCATTAAATAATCGTCAGTTTTCAATGAACTTCAAAGTGAAAGGCGCTATATGAAACCGATGTAGGCATTCAATACAAGACGCCATGCGCACTGGAGGAGCTTCAG
Organism: Polypterus bichir lapradei; assembly: GCA_026402145.1. Taxonomy (NCBI): domain Eukaryota; kingdom Metazoa; phylum Chordata; class Cladistia; order Polypteriformes; family Polypteridae; genus Polypterus; species Polypterus bichir. The sequence continues at coordinate 21,470,538 of JANRMT010062816.1, read as the reverse complement.
GAGAGGTGCTACAAAGTAAAGATTAACGATTGATTAGTCAATTTGAGGAGTCTGATTGCTTCGATTTCTTGTTGGATTTGCTATGATTGACAGTATGAAAGGCGCTATATAAAGCAATGATTTAGGCATTGCTAGAGTGAATCGATTTGCACCGGATGACCCGCCGTGATGTTTCATTAAAGTAGTCGCTTTGAAAGGTGCTATAGAAAGTAATAATTCATTAACTGATTTGGGAAGGCCTGCGGTGGGCTGGTGCCCTGCCCAGGGTTTGTTTCCTGCCTTGTGCCCTGTGTTGGCTGGGATTGGCTCCAGCAGACCCCCGTGACCCTGTAGTTAGCGGGTTGGATAATGGATGGATGATTTGGGAAGTCAGATTGCTTTGATTTCTTGTTAAATTTGCAAAGGGTCTTCTTATGAATGTCAGTATGAAAGGCGCTATATGATATAAACATTTGAACATTGCTAGAGTAAATCGTTTTGCACCGGATGACTCGCCGTGATGCTTTATTAAAGCATTTGCTGTGAAAGGTGCTATATAAATTGATTAATACATTTGGGGAGTCCGATTGCTTTGATTTCTTGTTGGATTTGCAAATCGGTCTTCTTATGAATGTCAGTATGAAAGGCGCTATATAATAAACATGGCTAGTGGAAATTGATTTGCACCAGATTACTTGCCATGATGTTTCATTAAAGCATTCACTGTGAAAGGTGCTATAAAGTAATGATTCATTAGTCAATTTGAGGAGTCCGATTGCTTTGATTTCTTGTTGGATTTGCTATGAATGTCGATATAAAAGGCGCTATATGAAGCATTGATTTAGACATTGCTAGAGTGAATCGATTTGCACCGGATGACTCATCGTGATGTTTCATTAAAGTAGTCACTTTGAAAGGTGCTATATAAAGTAATAATTCATTAACTGATTTGGGAAGGTCTGTGGTGGGCTGGCACCCTGCCCAGGGTTTGTTTCCTGCCTTGTGCCCTGTGTTGGCTGGGATTGGCTCCAGCAGACCCCCGTGACCCTGTAGATAGCGGGTTGGATAATAGATGGATGATTTGGGAAGTCAGATTGCTTTGATTTCTTGTTGGATTCGCATAGAGACTTCTTATGAATGTCAGTAAGAAAGGCGCTATATGATATAAACATTTAAGCATTGCTTGAGTAAATCGTTTTGCACCGGATGACTCATCGTGATGCTTCATTAAAGCATTTGCTGTGAAAGGTGCTATATAAATTGA
>JANRMT010062816.1:21455192-21469285 GCA_026402145.1 Polypterus bichir lapradei | reverse complement strand
CCTGTGTTGGCTGGGATTGGCTCCAGCAGACCCCCGTGACCCTGTAGATAGCGGGTTGGATAATAGATGGATGATTTGGGAAGTCAGATTGCTTTGATTTCTTGTTGGATTCGCATAGAGACTTCTTATGAATGTCAGTAAGAAAGGCGCTATATGATATAAACATTTAAGCATTGCTTGAGTAAATCGTTTTGCACCGGATGACTCATCGTGATGCTTCATTAAAGCATTTGCTGTGAAAGGTGCTATATAAATTGATTAATACATTCGGGGAGTCCGATTGCTTCGATTTCTTGTTGGATTTGCAAAGGGTCTTCTTATGAATGTCAGTATGAAAGGCGCTATATGAAGCAATGATTTAAGCATTGCTTGAGTGAATCGTTTTGCACCGGATGACTCGTCCTGATGCTTCATTAAAGCATTTGCTGTGAAAGGTGCTATATAAATTGATTAATACATTCGGAGAGTCTGATTGCTTAGTTTTCTTGTTAGATTTGCTCAAAGTCTTGTTACGAGTCTGACTATAAAAAGGCGCTATATGACACTGATGTAAGCATCCAATATAGAACTTCAATTGCATCAGATGACTGTTCACAAAAGTATTGAAAGTGACAGCTCATTAATTGCTCCCATGTCTTGTTGGAGTTGTCATTAACACAGACGTGAAAGGCGCTATATGAAACAAATGATTTAGGCCTTGTTTATTTGCCTTACTTTGCACTGGCTGGATATCCAGGAGGTATCATTAAAGCTTCATTTCACTGTGAATAAGGTGCTATATAAAGTAATAATTCATTAATTGATTTAGGGAGTCAGATTGCTTTGATTTCTTGCATGAACCTGACTGTGAAAGGCACTATATAAAACAATGACTCCTTTGCATTGGATAGCTGGCCACAATGTTACTTCTAACATAATAACTTGAATTACTGAGGGAGGCTTAACGTTCTTTTCCACGACTTCTACGGCCCAAACACGACAGCTCCTGGCTCTTCTGAAATCTTTTCTAAACGGTCGCCCTAAAACAGCCGCTAGCCCAACGGTTGGTGCTGGAGTTCATCGTCTTTTACGCGGTCACAGATGCCTCTTTGCTGAGAGGGCCTGGGGTGCAAGCATGCTAGATGGCAGGCCCCATGGGTTGCAGTGGTGCCTCAGACTCCCGCAGGGCTTCATGGGAGATGGAGTTGTCTACAGACCTGTTGGGATCTGGGGGGCTGCTAGGGGGCGCCACAGCTGGTCCAGAGCCCACACCTGGAAGTGCTGCCAGACGTAGGTCATCAAGCACCTGGAGCACTTCCGGGTGACATCTAAAAGGAGCCAGTAGACAATACTCGGGAGGAGGAGGAGGAGGAAGAGAGAAAAAGAACAGTAAAGTATTGTGTGCTTATCTATTTCTTTTTACTGGCTTTAAGTTATACTCTGCTGGCCATGCTCTCCTTCTCAGGGGTGGGGGTTGATTTGTTTTCAATCTTATATTTGTAAAAATTGATCTATTTATATGGAATGTTGTGTGATTTCAATAAGATTACATTAAAAAAAGTATTGTGTGCCATTGTGGTTAGTTGTGCCTGTGGGAAATGGGGAAGGCGTTTCCCACGAGATGAAGAAAAATAAAAACCATTTGTGTTTTCATCAGTGTCTGTCTGTGTCGGGCGGGGTGGCTGGCACGCCCCCTACTGGTGTCACAACGCGTTCTTTCGATTTCATGGCGTGCTCCTCGTCGATCTTAATTATCGATAATAATTGTAAAACGTCAGCATGAAGCCGTCCGGCAGCCTGCGTAAGAACTTCTGCTTCTCCAGCATCACCGTCCCTTTGTCCGGCTCGCTAGATTTACTCGTATGTGCCTTCCCAAAGTTAATGCCAGGGTTTTCAGTTCTATATGAAATCCTAAATCTAATGTTACCTTCATCCGAATTTCTCCAAACGCTGCTGCCTCACAGTAAGGAGACCCGAGTTCGCTTCCCAGGTCCTCCCTGCGTGGAGTTTGCATGTTCTCCCCGTGTCTGCGTGGGTTTCCTCCTACAGTCCAAAGACAGGCAGGTTAGGTGCATTGCCGATCCTAAATTGTCCCTAGTGTGTGCTTGGTGTGTGGGTGTACCCTGCCCATGGTTTGTTTCCTGCCTTGTGCCCTGTGTTGGCTGGGATTGGCTCCAGCAGACCCCCCCGTGACCCTGTTGTTAGGATATAGCAAGATGGATGAATTTCTCCAACATTTGGAGTGCACCCCTACCCGCCGAGGCAGAAAACCAAAGTCTTTTTTCCTGGAGGCCTTTGCCACGTGTGTGCGCCCGCTGTGCCCCTGGCCTGTTTTCCTCGCACCATACCTTGATGTATTTATTGACATTCATTTTACAGCACACGGCCGAGGTGAGTATTTGACTAATCTGAGGTCTGCCTGGCACGCTTTGAATTAAGCTCTCTTTCCTTTTATAAGCGCAGTCAGCAGGCTGGAGTCTGAAGCTGGCACTTCTCTAAATCAGAAGGCAGCCTTCTTTCTAAACCCGAGATTTATGGTTTAAATAAAGTGCCTTGATTTAATTGGGGGGGGTCACTTTTTCCACACGACAGGATGAATGCCAATGAATTTGAACAGGCACCATCTTCAGCGGTGCCACTGCCAGGCTGACAAAGCTACAGATTGTGGGTTACGGCTGAGATCTGTCACTTTGAATATATGATGGGGACCACAAAGCAGGCAGGCGGAGGGCATGTTGTCCTGCTGTCAGAGGAAATATAAACTCACAAAATAAAAACAGATAGCTTGCCAGTTCAGAAACCTGAAATTGAAATGTGCACCCTCTGTTTGGCACGGTTACGTTTACTTAGTTATTTTTTGCACTTTATTCTTTTTGTAAATTTAAAAAAATAAACTGTTTTAAAAAAAAAAAAAAAAAGAAAATGAAAGGACCCCTTATTAATGAGAGTATAACATCAAGTCAATGACACTTGTGGGCTATCGATGTGGTCAGTTATGTAGCAGAAGGGCTTGTTAATCAGTTTCAGCTGCTTTGGTGCACTAGAGGGGGCAACAATGAGACCCCCCAAAACAGAAATGAATAGGTTAACAGCTGGAGGGAGGCCACTGACATTTTTCCCTCCTCATCTTTTCTGTCACTCGTTTTCCATTTGGCTACTGTCAGTGTCACTACTGGTAACTTGAGGCCATAGCCGGACCCTACAGAGCTGGCACAGGTGGGATGGCACATCAATACCATGTGTCATTGCCAGAAGGTTTGCTGTGCCCACCAAGCACAGTCCTCAAGGGCATGGAGGAGATTCCAGGAGACAGACAGGCAGTTCCTCCACTGTTTTTTATAATATATAAATATATTTTATAGACACTGCAAAGGAAGGGAACACTTAGTCATTTGTGCTTCAGGGATGTCAGTCAGTCCAGATAGGAAGCACAAGGGATTGAGAATCAATGCCACCTGCTTAACTTCTAATGAGAGTGACAACAGATGCACTGGAAATCAAGAGACCCCCAGAAAAGGGAATGGTGGCCACAGACGGATGCTCTCTCCTGAACCTCCCTGACGGATTCTTCTCTAGTTTTGCGGGTTGCTGGTGTCCTCGTCACTACTGCTAGCGTGAGGCGCTACCTGCAGCACATTCAGGTGGCACAGGTAGCCCAGCTCCTCCAGGGTGGCACATCCATGCGTGCCGTCACAAGGAGGTCTCAGGAGCGTGAAGGAGATACCAGGAGATGGGCCACTATATGAGGACAGCTGGACTTGCATTTCAAGGCCTGAAAGACGTGTCCTTGTGCCTGCAGTCAAAGGATGGCTTTGATCCACTAGATGGAGCCTGAGGCTCTTTAATGAAGTTTCACAACATGGAAGTTTGATTTATTGTCCGGATGGAATAAGAATTCCTCCGCTGAAGCACTGCTACATCCGGTTTCCTCAATTGAGAAGATCAAAGCAGACGTGTTACAACAGACGCTCTTCATTCTTTCTTTCTTTTTTGGGAGAGGGTCACCGTTGAAGTGTGCTGGGAGGTGCCAGCCTGCGCAGACGTCTTTAACTCTGGGGGGGAGGAGACGCTGGCTCACGGCACACCGGGATTTGTTACTCGTTCACAGTCGGAGCAGAATGGAGAAGTTATCATCGTGTGAGGATAGGCACGAGTCACGAGTGAAGCATTAAAAGATACCAGAGCAACGCAATCAGTCAGTCAGTCACTTATGTAGCTCCTTAATGCAATTTACAGTCAAATGATCAGGTTCCACTTTCACCTTTCTTTGAATAGTTGAGATTACCTACATTATTGTGTTACTAATTTTATAAAGCTACATGTTGTTTTTATTGAATTTAATAAAAGTTTTTGTTTTCATTTTTCACACAATGCCATTTTGATTTTCATGGACAACACCTTTGTGTTCTCCTTATTGGCTGTTGCTATGGCGTTTGCTAGGCACGTGATAAACATGTCATGACGCTGCTATTGTTAGATAAACCTTTATTATCTGTCTGTCTATGTATTATATAGCACCTTTCACATCTATCATATAGTGCCTTTCATACTTATCCATCCATCCATCCATTATCCAACCCGCTATATCCTAACCACAGGGTCACGGGGGTCTGCCGGAGCCGAACCCAGCCAACACAGGGCGCGGAAACAGACCCCGGGCAGGGCTCAGCCCACCGCAGGGCGCACACACACACACACACTCACTGGGGACCATTTAGAATTGCCAATTCACCTAACCTGCATGTTTTTGGACTGTGGGAGGAAACCCACGCAGACACATGGGGGACATGCAAACGCCACGCAGTGCTTTTCATATCTATCTATTATATAGCACCTTTCACATCTATTTATCTATCTATAAATCATGGTGGTGCTGGGCAGTTGCCATCTAAGTATATCTGGATGAATCTCATTGCTCTGAAGTGACATTTAATTTGTCATTTTTTTTAAATTTTGGCATTGCCCCCTTGTGTTGGGTTTCATCAAAGTCTTTTATTTTTGGTTGTCTGGTTTTGGCATGTCAATCTTCGGATCTTTATGTGACATTACTACAAATTTCAACTATTCATTTGGATGCTTCCCTTGGGTCTTTTTCATATATTTTGGGATGTTTGTCTGGGTACTGGGATTTTTTTCTCCCAATATATGAATGGGAGAATCTAAATGAGTCCTGAGTGATTTGAGAGTGTGCGTCAATAAGCAAAGGAAGAAGATGATGGCCCAGCCAGCCATATGTCTAAGAGTACAGATAATGAGTTAATGCCCTCTGCCAATAGGAAGTCTGGCATCAAGGCCTGAGAACCAATCAGCATAATTGGCTTCCTAGGACAGTCCAAAGGGGAAAGACAGCGCTCAACGGGGAACAAGACTTCAAATCAAAAGTATTTCGAAATCACCTCCAAATGGTTTAGCACTTTAGATACTTTCAACAATGGCAGCAGAAAGATGGACAATGGAAGAACATGAAGGTCCAGCCAGAGTTTGAAGGCTTTCAGCCATCAGAATGGCCAGTCTGTGATCCCCTAAGGCCGGAGGCTGTTCCCGGAAAGCCCAAAGGGGACACACAGCAATCACCTGGAGCTCCGCTTAGGACTGGTTGATGCTGGGAATGGCTCCAGCACCCTTGGGATTTTAATTTTGAATCTTGATCTTTTCAATGCTGCTGAGGAATTCAAGGTTTTTCTAGGAATTGGAACGTGGTAGGAAATCACGTAAGAATTTTTTATCAAATGATGTTGAATTGTATTTTTTTTTTTTTTGCAATGTTATAGCATCATATGTTTCAGGTAAGGAGGACAGAAGTTTCAAAGTCCAGTTGTCCTACTCCCTCATTATGGCTCAGGAGGGCCTGGTGATGTGGACATGCAAGTAAGAACTTCACTGGACCATTAGGACCCTGTGAACCAGCGCAGCCCCATCCAGCCTGCTGTCACTCAGGCCCGCCCAGTCAACTGCCACTTAAACACCTTGCCCCTCCCAGCTGGCTATGACTCGGCCGTCCAGCCCCACCCACTCCCAGATTTTGCATTATTAGAAAATGTTATTATGTGCAACAGAATCCGGTTACTACCAAAACGTCCACATAAGTACAACGGGAAGGCATGTGGAGTGTCCACTGCTGCACTGATGCCGATTTAGCACGTGTCCTTTGTGTGACATGTTTTGAGACCGTACTAACGCACACTGATGCTACAGCGTGTCCATAGGCGCACTTTTCTTATATTTTTTTCTGTTGCTTGTGCGTGAGTGTCATTGAAAAAGGAGTCGCAAGCTGTAAAGAGATTGCAATCACTTCCAATCATGCCCACTAGAGGGGGATATCACCATCAAATCCTCGCTGGTAATAAGAGCAAGAATCGAATCTTTACAAAAGATTTATTCTTCACAATGAAGCTCTTTGTACTCAAAAGGCCAAACAGAATTTTGAAAGAAGGTCCCAAAAGGAAAAAAAACAAAAAAAAAAACAGAGGGTCAAAATTCCAAAAAGATACAAAAAGGCAGAAGCAAAACCCAAATAACTCACCGACTTGAGAGCACATTACAATGAACCGCAAGGGACTGTGGGAGACCCTCCAGATCCTGGTGGTGATAAATCTCCAGTTTGCTTCTTGTTAACACTGATTTAATTCTAATGAACTTCAGTTATTTAGGTCATTCATTAAAGAGTTCCTTCTCTTGTTTCAGTTCTTTATCGGTTTCTTTCTACGTTTAATTAATTAAATAAACTTGAAGTAAATTATGTTACCCCATTTAGTTAATTCATTGAGGAGTTCATTCTCTAGTGGAGGTGTCAAGCACACACGCTAGTTGTTTTTTTTTTATTTAATTAATTAGCCCAATTAAGGTTGATTACTTCCTATTATGTAATTAAATCATTAAGGAGTTTACTTTTTGCAGTTGGTTCTTATTAACTTTAGTCAGCTTGTTAAGGTTAATTCAATCCTCTAATTAAGGTAATCAGTTAATTCTCTCGTCATAAATGACAAACTTCAGTGACTTCTTTGTTCTTGGGAGGGATGTTTAAGGGTCCTGGTCTTCCAGTTTGATTTGAACTCATCACGGACACACCTCACATCGTTCTCTGTATTGACTGAAGGGGGCGCAGTGGTGGCTCTGCCGCCTCACACTAAGGATACCAGGGTTCACGTCCAGAGTCCGCCAGTGTGCTGTCTGCCCAAAGACATGCAGGTGAGCTGACTCTCAAGTGACCCGTGTGTGTGTGTCGTAATATCTGTCAGTGCATATAAGAAATCTCGAGGTTGTAATTTCCCAACAGCCTCTTTATTAAAACAACTCCTCCATCTCTCTAGGAGCTCTCCTCCTGTTTTCTCTCCCCATTCTTTTTAAAATTTCTTACAGTGCCACCTACTGTCCAACATTAATAACTCAACATAACGTGTGTTTGCCCTTTGATAGACTGGCACCATGTCCAGTGTTTGTTCCTGCCTGGCACTCTATGCTAGCTGGGATTCACTCCAGCCTGGCAACCTTGGTGTACATTAAGTGGGTTAGAAAATGGCATGACATTTCATGGGGTTAGTGACACGGTGGCACTGTGGTAGCACTGCTGCTGCCTCGGAGTAAGGAGACCAGGGTTAGTGTCTCAGGTCCTGTCCGTGTGGCTTTCAACTGGGTGCTCTGGTTTACTCTTACTGCCCAAAGACATGCAGGTTTGGTGACTCTGAACTGGCCTGTGTGAATAGGATGAGACAAAGACATCGTAAAGGTTTGGGGCAGCCACTCTTATATTGTTCTAGGGTTGAAGTTGAACAGAGATATTCACTGATCAGAGTCTAAGACAGAACTGATTGTTTGGAGCCAAGATGGCGGCCTTAAAGGCCAGTACAGGAAGTGACATCATCATTGGGTCCCCGACGTGATGTCAGTGGAACCAGAAATGGCATCATCAGAGGTGGCGTAACCTGGCAGTATTTCCCGAGAATGGTCTGCAAGGAACTGAGAGACAGTCAGTGCACCCTGCCACCCCCTGGTCTGTTGAGGAGTTACAATTATTCGGGCCTCCTACTCGCACATGTGTGACACATGGTTTGTGTGTGCCCTGTGATGGACTGGCACCGTGTCCAGGGTTTGTTCCTGCCTTTTGCCCTATGCTAGCTGGGACTGACTCTGGCCTGCCGACCTTGGTGTACATTAAGCGGGATAGAAAATGGCATGACATTTTATGGGGTTAGGGGCATGGTGATAGCGCTGCTGCCTTGCAGTGAGGAGACCAGGGTTAGTGTCTCAGGTCCTGTCAGTGTGGCTTTCAACCGGGTGCTTTGGTTTCCTTCTGCAGGTTTGGTGACTTGGCGACTCTAAATTGGCCCGATGTGCGAGTGTGCCCTGTGATGGACTGGCACCATGTCCAAGGATTGTTCCTGCCTTGTGCCCTGTGCCAGTGGAGGTGGGCTGCCACAGCCTTGGTCTGGATTAAGCGGGTGACACGTCCTGACATATTGACTCGTTCTTACAGACTTCACAAGATGTCCTTAAACTTCTTATCCTCCAAGGCCTGGCAGCAGAGGCAGTGAAGGGTCTCTCACAATTCCATGCCCCCTTACTGTTCCCAGACTAGGGTCATCCAGTTTTAGGTCGATTTCATCGGGTGCTGGAAGGGGCACCGGTCCATGGCACTGATGCAAGTCACTTGTCTGCAGCTTTTGCAGCTGTTCCACCTCTTTGCCAGTCTGCCTTAAAGTGCTGATAAACTTGTCTGATTGAGTGGGTGGAGAGGAGATTTGGGCAGAGTCGTGGGCGCGTGCTGACAGGCGGACATAACTCGGTTACGGGCAGCGAGGGAGAGCTGGCATTGCATTGGAAAATTTTACAGACGCTGCCGTCAATAAGAGCATTCAAGCCGGCGACCTGCTTAAGTTTACTTTCACTGGGCTTGACGGCCCGCTGGTTACCAAGTCCTGCAGTGGGTGACTCTGGGGAGTAACACCTCATCTCATTAATGGAAGATGAATTGGAATACAAACCCTTAACTGAATGATTTATGTGAGGATCCCCCTTGTAATGACCGACTCCGCCGTCCTGGCTTCATCCAGTTTCAGGAACTTTTGAAGCTTTAAATTTCAAGGACCAGAAGTCCTGTCATTCAATGCATAAGGATGGCCTTCTACTGGTGCTAAAGCCCCACTGTGCCATGTCTGAATTGGCCAGGATGGCAAGTTAAGTCAAATTGGATGGGACTCAGCGAGACTGAGGAGCAGGGCACAGATGTGCCCTCGTGAGGTCAGGGTCTGTCACATGGAGCATCCTTAAAGCCAGATGGCATTTCACAGTCATGATTCCAAAGCCACAAATCTCCCCACCCCCCCCACCCCCCCATTAGTTTTTAAGTGACTCAAATGAGACACATCTACAGAACTCTGTCATCAGAGGTCTTACCGCACAGGTTTGCAGTGACACTAAAGCGCTTTCAGAAAGTCTTCAGACCCCTTCACTTGAGAGAAAATTATAAATGCTTTAGTACCGATCACAAAGCATATTTATAATGTCTTTGATAACTGCATTTACGATGCTTTATTAATGATCAATTAACTAATAATATTTTTCAAAGAATCAGTACTAAAGCATTTATAATGGCATTTATAAAGTGGTTGCTAATGCCAATTAATGTGGAAGCGATGCTTTCTAAATGATGAACAAAGTATTTAGTCATGCTTAACTAATGCTTCATAGTGTGCAGTTATTATAAAGTGTTATCAAAAAAAGTTCTAAATCTATTTAGTTGTTCTCTTGTGAAAAGCGGAGACACATACAGACCGGACTCAAACGGACGATGGTGCGTCAGTGAGGAAGACCCTGCCTGGTCCCTACTCCTGAGGTAACCACCTCCCACTCACTTTTCGATTCGAGCTTATTAAAATCGATGCCACAAGTGAACTATGATTCTTAGCGGGATGAGAGAAGTCGCAAAAATCAACCGGAATGTTCAAGCAAATTCTAGGAAAAAATGCAATCTAAATCTGCGAAGTAGTTCTAGCTAAGCAGAGATAAGGTATGTGCCCCTAGGCTGGCAAGTTAATGAGGAGGGCCCATTTCCCCTACAGAGACCCACTGCGTGTCTCTCAGATTAGCGCAAATAAATCAGTACCGCAAGCAGACTATGATACATAGCGCAATGAGAGAAGTTGCAAAAATCCGTGACGTAGTTCTCTCATGAAAAGCACACAGACACACAGCCCCGACTCAAACGGAGGATGGCCCCGCCTGGTCCCTACTCCTGAGGTAACCACCTCCCACTCTCTTTTCAATTCGAGCTTATTAAAAATCGATGCCACAAGCGAACTATGATTCTTAGTGTGATGAGAGAAGTCGCAAAATCAACCGCAAATGTTCAAGCAAATTCCAGGAAAAAAAGTGTGATCAAAATCCGTGAAGTAGTTCTCTCGTGAAAAGCGGACAGACATACAGACCCGACTTGAACGGAGGCTGGCGCGTGAGTGAGGATAGCCCCACCAGGTCCCTACTCCTTTTCGATTGGTGCTTATTAGTTGATGCAGCAAGTGAACGATGATTCTTAGCATGATGAGAGAAGTTGCAAAAAACACCCAGAATGTTTAAGAAAATTATAAAAGAAAACCCGATCTAAATCCATAAAGTAGTTCTCTCGTTTGCTAACTTAGCGGAGGTACGATATGGCCCGAGGCTGGCGCGTGAGTGAGAAGGGCCCTGTGCCCCACCCCACTGCATCTCTCTTGGATTTGTGCAAATAAATCAGTACTGCAAGTGAACTCTGACACTTAGTGCGATTAGAGAAGTCGCAAAATCAACCGGAATGTCCAAGCAAATTCTAGGAAAAAAAATAAACCCGATCTAAATCCGTTAAAGTAGTTCTCTTGTTCGCTACCTAACTGGAGGTAAGGAAAGCCCCGTGGCTGGCAACGAGGAGGAGGTCTGCTGCATGTTTCTCAGATTCGTGCAAATAAATCACTGCCGCAAGCAAACTATGATACATAGCACGATGAGAGATGTTTGAGCAATTAATAGAAAAAACCCGATCTAAATCCGTTAAGTAGTTCTCTCGTGAAAAGCGGACATACAGACAGACAGACATTGAATTTTATATACATGTACAGTATAGAGATTATGAAGTGGAGCGGAATATTACATTGAAGAAGTCAGATCCTTAAGTAGAAACGCTGCTGCCTCGCATTTAGAAGACTCTTAAGGGTTCGCTTCCCAGGTCCTCCCTGCCTGTGTGGAGTTTGCATGTTCTTCCCGTGTCTGCGTGGGTTTCCTCCAAAGACATGCAGGTTAGGTGGATTGGCGATCCTAAATTGTCCCTATTGTGTGCGTGCCCTGCGGTTGGCTGGCACCCTGCCTGGGATTTGTTCCCGCCTTGTGCCCTGTGTTGGCTGGGATTGGCTCCAGCACACCCCCAGTGACCCTGTGTTAGGTCAGATCTCAGTTTTTAGTTTTAATCAGTTTGCAAAAACTCCTGAACTCCCGTTTTCACTTTGCCTTTCAGTGATGTGCCGAGTGTCGCTTGACAAGGGAATCAAATGAATTGAAAAGATTTTAACACAAGGCTGCAACATCACAAAATATGTACCAAGTGAGTGGTCCGAGGACTTTCTGAAGGTGCTGTGTGTCACTAAATGTCCTCTGCTCGATTTTCCATTAACAAGCACAACAGTTGTCATCTTGGTGAAGGCAAACGGTGTAATTTCTTGTTCTTGCGTCGTACTGGTTGTCCTGGTTTGACCCCCAAATGGGGCAGAGCCCTGGCACGTTTGCTCTGAAACTCCCAAACCATTTTCTGTAAGTTCATGATAATTAAAGCCATCTCTGTTCGCACAAATGTTCTCACTGGATGTTATTTTCCTTCATTTTAACTGCACTGGTCATTCACAGCCTGCATATTCATTCATGTACCCCCTTGTACTGTAAAGACCACCAGTGTCTTTTCAGAACTTCCATAGTGTCTGTTGGTAAATCTATTCATTTTTCTTACACTCTTATGCCATTCAGGGTTTCATGGAAGTGGTGCCTACCCCAGCAGCACTGATACAGGGTTTGAACCAACTCAGGATGGGTCATCTGTCCACCAGAGGGCACCCCTGACACTGAAGGCGATGGTCCAGCCGTCATGGACAGAATATGCTGACTTCACACAGACAGACCGATCCCAGGCCTGGTTTCCTGAATGGCTGATACAATGGCACTAACCTCTGCGACACTGTGCCCCCCGACACTTTTACAGCACTTACAGGTCCTGGGGTAGTTGGCCTCATTTATAGGCCTTTGGCCTTTTCTTCTCATTCACAAATCCAGCAATGACTCGACTTTGCTTTGACACCATCATACATGGGGATGCCTTCCCCGGGGTACCTGAGTTTGGTTATGGGATAGCTGAAAGAGGTCCATATTAGTTTAGCAGACTTTTTTTTTTTTTATATAAAAAGTGCTTAATCCAGTTTTCTGGGTTCTTGTGAACTGAGGAATATCATGACAAGCTTGGGTGCCAGGTAAGAACCAACCCTAGAAGAGTCGCCAGTCCACTACAGGGCATCTGCCTCTTGTGAGGAGAAGACGGTGACCAGGCTGTGATTTGAACCCAGTGTGCTGAAGATGTGAGACCACAGAACTTACCACTGCCACACAATGCCCACCAGCACTATTAGAGGGTACAGATGCTGGATGTAGGCCGGACCCAACACTGGGTGGTTGCCCCTGTCCATTGCAGACTCTCCTGTAAATACAGGCACATTCATTGATCCTCAAACTCATTTAATCCAACTGAGGGTCCTAGGGGGGCTATCACAGCAGCTATGGGTGCAGGAAGGTCCCCACCCCAGCTGGAGTGGCCCTCCATCACAAAGCCTCTTGTACAGTAGATGATAAGAACCAGATCCCCGGGCCTCGGGTCACGTGCTGTTTGTGTTAACTCCTTGGCCTACTGTCAGTAAGTCGTCTGCCTAATTCCATACGACATTCCTCTAGACGTGTTTGTGAAGCACTTTACAGTGAATTGGACAGAAAAAGCGTTTTCAAAAATATACAAAAAAAAAATGCGTGTACTAAAGCGCCATAAAAGTGCAGCTGTATTTTCCCAAGTGGGTCCTAATGCATTATGTAATGGCGTGAGACTTGATGTGCAGCTGTAAAATAAAACAAAAAGGGCGAGGCTGCTCCAGGCGTGCCATTGTGATGAACACGGGTGACAAAGGTTCAAGGGCTAAAGCACCTCCTTGGTAACCCCTCAGTGAAATAAACACTGACTAAGGAAAGGCCAGCGTGGCGATTCGAGGTTTCCTGTGTCAGCTTTCTAACAGGAGCCACGTCCCTAATGGCTGAAGGTCCTGGAATGAACAGCCGTTTTCTGCGGGTGGTCCGAATACATTGAAATTCTCCTGGAAAACAATTTTTAGGGGGCTTACCCTTCTGATCTGGAAACCCTAAGCTAACATCACTGAAGGAGGAAAAAAAAAAAAAAAGAAGTGCCTGCTATCAATCGTGGAGGTGGCAGCACCACGCCATGGGGCAACAGGGCCTCTGGTCAGGAGTGGGGTAACATGAAGCCCTGCAGCCTTCATGTCTGAATGCTGAAAGGTTAAGAAGAATTTCACATTTCACTGCAACAATCAACAGAAATGGCTTATAAGAAGAAGAGATGGGAGAAGGATGTTAAGGATAGAGCTGACAGGGAAGAGGAGAAGAGGAAGGCCTAAGAGAAGGACATGCAGGTGATGGGTGTGACAAAGCAAGATGACGAGGACAGGAAGAGATGGAACAAGAGGATCCGCTGCGACGACCCCTAACTGGAGCAGCTGAAAGAAAATGACGAATGTGACTAAGCTCAGCATTTATCAATAATGACTCAGTAAAAAGGAAACTGATTTTAGCATTTAGGAATTAAAGTACAACTGGTTTTAACATTCATGAATAACTAACTTCCAGTACTTAAAGAAAATAAATAAAACTCATTTCACGAATTATCAATAAAAATTAAATAAATAACTCATCTGTGCATTTACCAATTAAAGTACTAACTAAATTTACTTCTTATTAATAATATAAACAGTAAAGTTAGTTTATTAGATAGATAGATAGTATCTATCTATCTATCTAATAAACTAACTTTACTGTTTATCTAACAATTA
>JANRMT010062816.1:21425279-21439970 GCA_026402145.1 Polypterus bichir lapradei | reverse complement strand
CCAAATTAATCCTTCCTTAAATAATCCATCAATGAACTTTATTAGAACTTCCTGACATAACGAATCGGACCCGAAATGCCGACATCTGGCAGACGGCTGCCACTCACCTTCTTAAACTGTAAGGCGGATAATAATAAAAAGATAGGCCGATTTGTCCTACTTTGTCGAAGTATCCTACCGTAGTTTATTTAAATGGCAGATACGGTATATACACCGTTTATGCTACACCCATCCGTTTATTGTAAATCGTAACATTAAACTTATAACGTTATACTATGTCATCATTTAACATGTTGTATTTAAAAGTCGTCTATCAAATTTATGGAAATGTTAACATTTCTCAATTTATTCTATATGCATCATGTAATAAATGCATTAATGTAGTAAAGCTAAGGAAACCATACATATTACTGAAATACAGTAACACTTACCTCAAACTTCAACACTAGGCAGGACAGATCGACGAACAGTTGGTAAGCTTCGAGAAAAGTTGCGTAATTTTAGTCTGCGCATGCGTAGTATCAGCGAGTAGATCATTTCGATGGGTAGGATGTTTCGTTAGAACACCTGTACACCTGTTCTTGAAACACCGGCATCACCCCCTGAAGCGCCCCGCCATAGCGACCTTATGATATAATCAGCTCTAAACAGTCAAATGAATACTGTATGTCTCCAACAAATAAAAAAAGGCAGTTACAAAGCAACTGTAGCAAGGCCGGAAAAAATACACATAAAAAAAAGAAGCACACACAATAATGAAAACAGCAATGGCCAATACCCTTAAACATATATACCGTGAAATACACACCCCAGCCCCTTACACAGTATTCCAGAGTTTGACTTGTCTTATTATAATGGCAGGATGAAATGTACAAACCGGTCAACAAAAGAACGTGAATATTTAAGCGTAAAACGTACGTTTCCACAGCCAGTACTGCGCCATCATAAAAAAGGGGAACTTCAACGCGTTCACCAGATCCGCTAGTCGTAACTAAATGCAGGATTCTCTTCCCTGGAGACGGCCGCTGGGCTTCGCCTGTCTGGTCGGGTCTTCGTGGCCTGTGCAGGTGCTGATCCATTTTGCTGGCTTTTCCATCTTTTTGCTGTCCTGCTTCTCCGGTCGAAAAAGAGCGCGATTTATGCAAATGACTTCTGAAGCCGGAAGTCCAGCCTTCCGGGGTGCCGCTGTCAATCATCTGTCTTCTCTCAAAGCGCAGAGACAAGCGGCCGGCACATCACATTTACTAAGTGGCGGTGCTACAAAGTTTGGCTTTTTCATTGTTTTCCGAGTGTGTCTGATATGAGGTTTGCAGAAAAAATGTAATACAGTAATATTTAAATCATTAAAACTTTTCAGAGTAAAAATCTTTAATTGATGGCCATCTCTGAGGGTTGCTGCCATCGCTCTCCTCAGGTAAAAACTGGCGAAAGGTCCTGCTGATCTCCTCATGTACTTCTACAGAGTGACCACCAGGGGGTGCTCTGGACGCAAAACATCGCATTCAACATCAGACATCTTCATGACTTTCAGGTGCCCTTTTAGTTTTTTAAGAAACTTCTGCAAGCCACAGATCTGACATCTTTTCCTCTGCCCAGTTAATAAACTGCATCTTCTTCTGATCTGGTGGCTTATGCTGGGATAAGATGGGTGGGACTCCGACGTCCTCAACACTAATCTGAAAAAGTGAGGCTTACAAAGGCAGGATTTGATTTGCTCAGCAGCCTCTTAGACATCGAGCTGTAAACCAACAAGGACACCCTGGGAGGCTTTGGGAGGTCTACAGAGAGACCCATCCACCTCACCAAGGACTACTGACCTGTTCAGAGCTGGTCTTCCTGGAGATGTAGGTGGGTATGGGCTGTAAATGTGCATATAGAGTTTGAGTGTGTAAGGCTACCTCTGGTAAGCTTCATTTGGGTTTTCTATGAAATGAAATGGCATTCTGTATTGGGTGGTTCAGGAGCATTGCTGCTGCCTTGGACTAAAGAGATCAGAGTTCTCATCCTGGGTCCTCCCTGTGTAGAGTCTGCATGTTCTCTCCATGTTCAAGTGAATTTCAGTCCAAAGACATGTAGGTTAGGTGTTTGCCAATGTGATATGTGTGTGTGTGTGTGTGTTTGCCCTGCGGTGGACTGGCATGCTTTCCAGGTGATGGTCCTGCCTTGCACCTGAATGCTGGGATGGGCTCCAGCTGCCCTGTGTCCCTGCCCTGGAGGAAAGAGAATGGATGGATGGACATTCTGTACTTGTGACCTTTCCTATCATGACAACATGTTGCATGTTAGCTGAACATGCAAGTAAGAATAACAATGAACTCTATCATTGGTGTCACAGAGGCCTGATTAAGACACCCCCCCCCCCCAACCCCTTGGTGACTTTATCAACAGAGTTCTTTTACAGAGAGATGATCGTCCTTTAAATAATGCACTGTGTGGACACCCAGTGTGGTGAATCTCACTAAGGCTACCATTACCAACACAGGAAGGAGCTGCAGACCTAGCGGGAGCATCACTGCCTCCAGTGGCCTCAGCTGGTAATGCAGCTCTAAATTGCTGCCGGTCTTTCATGTCCTTGTTTTCCAAGGACCAGCCCACCATGCAGGACACAGTCATTGCCTTTTCAGGACCTCAGGTAGGACAGGATGTGATCAAACAAATGGCAGACTGTGAACCCCGTGTGAAAAATCGGATGAGACTGCAGCAGCCCTCGCCTCTTCAGAGGCGGCCCAAGCGAAGATGTGCCTGTGACGTCCGTGCCAAGGCTTTATAAATATGCAGACTTTTGTATTCCTTTGACAGATCGCACTTAAAAGGAGCGGCACCCCCACTAGGCCTAACCCTCCTCAGCTCCTCTTTTCAGCCCAGCTGGCTCTGCACCAGAATCCAGATCTCCTGAGAGCCGCGTTCAAACACTTACTGTATTTAAAAATAAAGAAAGAAAAAGGACAAGTCCTGCAGCAGCCCCCGTCCCCAGCTGTCTAATGAATGCCGCTCTCCTTCAGGAGTTCAAGGACTTGATAGGGAATCAAAATATAAAAGAAGAAGCCTTTGTGATATGAAATATTAGTGAGGCTCCTGCATGTCAAAGACTTCGCTCCAAGATCTGCATGAAGGAAAAGCATTTAGAGGTGAAGTTAGTGGCCAGCAGGAGGCAGTCTCATTAGTATTCCTCACCATGTGATGCGCTATTTTAGAGTCGTGTAAAACATGACGGAGCAGAACGTTACACTCGCTGGGCCACTTAGTCAAACTGGGGCTGGGGCCTGCTTTGGCAGCGCTGGCCGTGAGGCAGGAATCCAGAGCTCCAACGATGGGGGCTCACGTGGGACCAAACAATACACATAGATGGATAAATAATAATAATCATACCAGTCATAAACTAAAAACGCAGTTTAAAATATTAAAATAATAATAATAATAAACAAATAAGAAAGCAGTTTAAGAAAATGGATGGATGGATGATCATATGTGAATTTCCCCTTGGGATTAATAAAGTATCTGTCTATCTGTCTATCCATCTATCTAAAAATAATACCACGAATTAGGAGCTAGAAATTCAGTTTAGAAAATGGATAGATTATTCATGATACTACTACTACTACTACTACTAATAATAATAATAATAATAATAATACTCAATTATGAACTAGAATAGCACCTTTGGAAATTGATGGATAAATAATAATAATAATAATACCAATTATAAACTAGAAAAGCAGTTTAAAATATTAAAAATAACAATAATAATAATAAACAACTAAGAAAGCAGTTTAAGAAAATGGATGGATGGATGATAGTAGTAATAATAATAATGCTGCGTAACATCAAACTGGGTGAGCAGCTTAAAAATAGATAGATGAATAATAATAATAATAATATCTGCAATGGTATGGCACCTTGTCCAGGGTTTGTTCCTGCCATGTGCCTTGTGCTAGCTGAGATTGGCACCAACACTCCCTGCCACCCTTACAGTCAGGATTAATAAGGTTAGAAAATGACATGACATAATAATAATATTAATAATAATTATACCACCAATTAAAAATTATATTGTCTCAAACCGCAAAATTAGAACAGAACTTTAGGAAAAGTCAGGACAAATAATAATAATAATAATTAAAATAAAATAATAATAATGTCCCACAACACTGAATTATAGCAGCGGTTTGGCAAATGGATGGATGGATGAATAATAATAATATTAATAATAATACCACCAATTAGGAGCTAGAAATTCAGTTTAGAAAATGGATGGATTATTCATGATACTACTACTACTACTACTACTAATAATAATAATAATACTCAATTATGAACTAGAATAGCACTTTTGAAAATTGATGGATACATAATAATAATAATAATAATAATCTACCTTAATTAAAGGATGAGTGTCTGACTAGCTGCTGTGTCTCTGTCATTCTAACAGATGATGCATCAGAAACATTTGCATTTTATTACTATAAATGTCTGTGATGCACCATCTGTTGGAATGAAAAATGCAATGTATTTTTTTACTACATGCTTTACAAATATATATAGTGCACTGCAAACGTTGAGGTCTGTGTTGATCACTTTAGATGGGTAGCACAGCAGGTAATAATAATAATGCCCCATAATCAGAAACTGGATAAACAGTTTGCAAAGTGGATGGATGGACGGATGATGAAGGTACTACTACTACTAATAATAATAAAAATAACAGGTGCAGTTTTGAAAAATGGAAGGATGCATGAACAATTAAAATAATAATATCACCAAGTTTGAATTAGAAAATTAGTTTGGAAAATGGATGGATGGGTAAATAATAATAATAATACCACACATTATGAACTACAAAAGCACTTCTGATAATGTATGGATCAATGGATAGATGGATGGATAATAATAATATCCCAAAACCATCAACTGGATAAGCAGTTGTAAAAAATGGATGAATGATACTAATACTAGTACTTCTTAAAATAATAATAATAATAATAATAATAAGAGTTAGTAAAGAATCTGCAGGAGCTGAGGACACCACACAGCCCAAGAGTGCAGAAGATGGCACTGAGGGGAACTGCTGACATTCTTCATCAAGTCCTCGGTTAAACGCCAGGCCCCTGGTCAGGACACCAACACCGCAGCAAGAGTTGGCAATATGCCCTGATAAGCAAACAGAATAACAATGTTTGTGCCCCACATCCCTGAATTAGACCAGCACTTTAATGGATGGATGGACAGCACTATTAATAATCTTTAAAGGGTGGTCTCGCCCCTCACTTTCTCCACCTTTTTCCTGTTTTATCCCTGTGGCCTACAGGGGGCGTTCAGCAGAAAAGACGTCCGAGTACAGATGAGCTTTTTCAGCTCTGCCATGCTAGATGTGGGTGTTTTTACAATATTTCGCTCTGATTATGACATATCTGCCCTCCTTAGCAGCGCTGAGCTCCTACAACAAGCCAGTGCCCATCAGGACTGTTAAATAAGGAAGGTCCACTCCCAGTGACTCCTCTGGGGTTTGTCCTTGTAGTGGTCATCGGCCTTGGCCCCCTGTTGATGCCCTCCTTCCGGACCCCCTCCTGGGTGTGATGCACTTCTCAGACCAGAGCAGGCTCTGCGGTGTCCTGAGCGCTCAGCCCCCCTTATAATGGAGCGAGATGTGCCCATCCATACTCTGTCTTCGGCCCGTGAGGATCATCCCTTCAGTTAATTGAAGCCAGCCGGTTGTTTTCTTAGGAGTCACAATGGGGTGCCCTGTGCTGAAATCCCGAAGGGGGCCGCACTGGAGAGACCCTAATACGACTTCACACCAATCTTTGAACCGCCCGACCCTCTGAGGCTCATTTGTTGCTGGGGTTTGATTATTTTGCGTTTCACACATATGTGTTTAATTAAGATAAAAGGAGCATTTTAATACCCGTGCCTTAACTCGTCTCTAATTTAATGAATGACAAATGTGAATTTATGGCTGTAAAAAAATACTGCGGTCACATGTGCAAAAGATGGGCCGATAATTATGAAGGCAAAAAAAAAAAAGAGAGAGAAGAAGAGGACTCGACGATGAGGTCACTGATTGTTCTCCTTCTGCTGAGCGAATGAGTGAATCACTTGGAAACGTCTGTGCTCTTGATCTTTACAGAAGATGTGCCACCTAGCAGTGGGGGGCACACCGGGTCACACTGCCACCTCACTCTGCTAGGACTGCAGGCCGTATTACGGTTGGGCTTCCTTTGGTGTATGAAATGTGAAATGTAGGATTTCATCGTAATTTCGGAGATGGAGACGACGGGCTAATAAAGCAAAGTTGAAATGTTAACTGATGTGAGCATCACAAGGGAAAGTGCCCAACCAAAGTGGGCTGTGCAATAACAATCGACGTTACTCATCTGTACACCGTAATAAATGTCAAAGATAAAGAGCTGGGGCACCGCACGATGAGCCCTGCGTACTTTGGCGTGGTGGTAAGCCAAAAAATAAGCAAACAAAAAATCATTTGTGAAGTGTCGTATTCAGACAGGACTCCTAGAATGACCGGAGACTTCTAGAAGGGTTAACCCTTAAACAGCCCAGACCGGAAGGGGCGGGTCTTCTTGGGGAAGCAGAAGTGATGTCACAACTCTTTGAGCCTCCACTCTTCAGTTCTGAGGAGAAAAGAAGGAAATGACTGACAGCACTGACTGGTGGCTCGGAGTGGAATTACAACTACAGGAGACCAGAAATTGCAGACTCACGCATGTGTGACAGCAGGATGAACAGAAGCCATTGCTTTTCATTTCAATTTGTTAAAACTGCCATTGAAATTAGTCGGTCTGTCTGTAGGTTCGATGGCCTGTAAGTATTTGTGCCAAAACTAAATGTAATTCAACATGTTAACTAAATGTGAATGTAATGTGCGCGCCCGCAGTGCATTTCGTTTTAATCGTCTCATTAATTGAAAACATATCATCCAAAGGATTGATTGCCTTTCACAATGACACGTAATTTTCATGTCTGTTTTAACTTGCGACCCGAAAGCGCATTGTATTTTCATTTAAGCCCGTTGTATGGATTACGATTGCTGTCAAAAATAAATCGTAATAATTTACATTTCGCATGTGTCAATTACGCTGGCATTTCTGAAAGTTACGTTTGCTTCTGAAAAGTACAATTCTGAAGTGTGAACAAACAACCAGAAATACGCTGACCGAGGCATTCGCTATCAAAGAAGGAACAGTCGTTTTTTGTTACTACGCATGTGCCTCACAGGTGGAAAAATGGAGTTATTTTTCATACTTAGCCCCCTTACAGAGGCTCCAAACTGCAAAACACAAAAAACGAAATAAAATGAAGAATAATTAAAACCTACTGAGATGTATTAGGGCCATGGAGAAGAAAAAAAAATACAGACACAGTGAAGAACAAAAAGTGTATGCCAAAAATAAAGTCAATTCTCGATGTTTCCACATTAATCTCGTTGTTAATGTCGAGATTAAAGTGTGTCGTTCATTCAATCCCGTAGTTTATTTTGTCATTAAAATAGAATGTCGAAAACTTCATCTTAAAATCAATATTTAATTTACTAGGTTTTTTCTAACCCTGTCATAATCATTAAATGCTTCATATGAAGTGTTTCCTGACCCAGTTGTTAATCGCTACGCGCTTCTTAAACTGAGACACGGAGAGGAGCCGCAGGCGGCGATCGCCACACATTCACTTCATGACATCACTGCTCTCTGAACATTTAGAATATTAAGATGTCTACTTGATACTTTTTGATATTTTTGACAGTTGTTCACTCGTAATTTTCAGAAGCGCAAGTGTAATTGACACGTGGGAAATGTAAATTTCACTTAAATTATTATGAGGTTACTCCATTCCATTGATCGCGTTGTCGTCTCACTAAAAGCCAAGCCTGACGTTTTTGCATTGCGCTTAGCGGCGGCTCGAGTGGATTGCATTTCGATTCGAGAGCACTCTTGGTCCTTGTCCATACTGAAGGTAATCAAATGGCCAATCAGCATGAAGGGGTGGGCCAAGGGGTGTAAACAGTTTGGGGAAAGAGGCGTTCAAAGGGTACAGAGGACACTGCAGGGCCAACTGGTCCACCGCTCAACTGGAGACGGAGAAACTCACAGGCTGCAAGAAGCGAGGTTTTAATAGATAAGTAAAGATATTTAGCATTTGATAGAAAATTGGGAAAAAATGTTTAAGAAAGCAAACCTGAGGGTTCTTGCAGAAGATAAGAAAGTTAATCATCGAGAGGAGACCATTCAGTCCATCAGGCTCGTTTGTTTAGCTAATAGCTGAGCTGTCCCAACATCTCCTCCAGATCCTCCGTAATGGTTGTCCAAGTTTCTGCTTCACCTACATGTCTCAGAGTCCCACAACTGTTTGCGTGAAGTAGAGCTTCCTGGCTTCAGTCCTAAATGAACTTCCCCTTAATTTTCACTGATGTTCGTGATTCGCCATTAAGTCAAAGGAATTCATCTGGATCTGCTCATTCAGTGGCTTTGACGATTTTCAAGACCTGGATGAGGTCCCCAGCACTCAACAGGTTTGTCACAGTAGGACATGTCCTCCAGTCCCATGATGCACTTGGTTAATAATAATAATAATACATTTTATTTATATAGCGCCTTTCCAAGGTTGCTCTCCTCTGCACCATTTCAGGTGCTGCTATATCGTTTTCGTAGCACAGTAACCAGAACTGCACACAGGACTCCAGATGTGGTCTCACTAGCGCATTTCGCAGCCTGGACATAACTCAGTTTGGCTGGACAGCTCACATGACCCTCATTGTTGAGGACCCAAGTGGCTGGACCAGGCCAAGGGGACACCCACACAACACCTGGCTGTGGCAGATAAGGGTGGGACTGGACTGCCTTAGGGGGATGCCAACCAGGATCCTGAGCTGTTTCGTTGTGTGGTGGGTATCTGTACCAGTGCACGCTCCCCAAACTGACCTCACCTGCTGGATGGGCAATTCGAGGAAGAGTCCTGGTGCTTTCAAATGTCCTCCATGTCACAATTCTTGAGGCTCCTCTGCTCCAGAGAGCACTCATATAACACTTGGACCTTTCCTGGCTGATTTTGTTACACGTCACCACCTTTGGTTGTGTATGTGAGTCAGACGGCAGGTCAACCTCAAATCGCCCTCGGACCCCCTCCTGCGATACTGATAGGTTAAATAAAATAACTTACTCAATATGAACAAAATGACCGTGAGAGACAGACCTGCTTACAGGCTTCTAATGGGGACTCTCATTAGATAACATCACTCGTACGCAGATGACACCCACTTCTACCTTTCTTTTAGACCAAATGAAGTGTCTCTGATGTTGTCTTCAATTGGTTGTGTTAGTGAATTAAAGGAGTGGATAGATGGGAACGATTTGTCTTTAAACGCAAATAAAACAGAGATGTTGATTATTGGATGGCGTGAGGCTGATCGCAATAATATTTTGTCATCATTTAACTCAGCTGGAGTCAACATTCATTTTACTGAATCAGCCCGCAGTCTCAGAGTTATTTTTCACTCTAGCAGGTCATTTAAATTTCAAAGTTGTCTAAATCAGGTTTCTTTCATCTTAAAAATGTTGGGAAATGAAGGCGTTTTTCTAAAAAGCCGGATTCTGAGAAATTAATTCATGCATTTATTTCTAGTAGGATTGACTACTGCAATGCGGTGTTCACTGGATGTTCAAACTGTTCTTTATTCAGCCTCCAGTTAATCCAAAATGCTGCTGCAAGAATTATTACAAGAACAAGAAAATACGAACGCATAACCCCAGTCCTCAAGTCCTTACACTGGCGCCCGGTTAAGTTTAGGGTAGATTTCAAAATCTTCCTTTTAACATATAAAGCCTTAAATGGCCGACGTCAGGCTTACTTGTCTGAACTCATCATGACTTACAAACCTGAGCGCACATTAAGATCTCAAGATGCTGGTCTGCTTCTGATTACAAGGATTAATAAAATAACAGTGGGAGGTCGAGCTTTTAGTTACAGGGGGCCCCTAAACGGTGCAGTGGTCTGTCTGCTACTATAAGAGATGCCCCTTCGGTCTCAAATTTTCAAATCCTGGCTGAAGACTCACTACTTCAGTTTAGCACACCCTGACTAGAGCTGCTGATTAACTGTACAGACTGTTATTAGCACTAAAACATCAGTAATATGATCAATGTTCTAATTTGTTACTAACCCTCACCTACTGTGTTTCTCATCTCGGTACTCAAATGTGCCACTTGGTGCCACGGCCCACCTGCCAAGTTGTTCTGCCTGCCTAAGGTAAAGTCAGCTCTGATGCAGGATTGCAGGAATCGTGGGGTAAAGGGTTCCTTTCATTGGATTGGCTAGCCCAGCGCTGTCTCAGCAGTGGAATGGCCAATAGGGGGAGGCAGCTTGATGGCTGAGGTCCAGCTTGCTTGTCTGAACTTATCATGACTTACAAACCTGAGCGCACATTAAGATCTCAAGATGCTGGTCTGCTTCTGATTACAAGGGTTAATAAAATAACAGTGGGAGGTCGAGCTTTTAGTTACAGGGGGCCCCTAAACTGTGCAGTGGTCTGTCTGCTCCTATAAGAGATGCCCCTTCGGTCTCAAATTTTCAAATCCTGGCTGAAGACTCACTACTTCAGTTTAGCACACCCTGACTAGAGCTGCTGATTAACTGTACAGACTGTTATTAGCACTAAAACATCAGTAATATGATCAATGTTCTAATTTGTTACTAACCCTCACCTATTGTGTTTCTCATCTCGGTACTCAAATGTGCCACTTGGTGCCACAGCCCACCTGCCAAGTTGTTTTGCCTGCCTAAGGTAAAGTCATCTCTGATGGAGGATCGCAGGAATTGTCGGGTAGAGGGGTCCTTTCATCGGATTGACTAGCCCAGCGCTGTCTCAGTTGTGGAATGGCCAATAGGCCGAGGTCACCAGGACTCTGAACAAATCCAAATCCTATTATGGGATATCATCTACTGTTGAATTCTGCTCTGTACTCGTACTATTTCTATTGTACTATCGTATTGTATTGAGGATGACTTGTGTTCTGCTCTGTGTATTGTGTTCTATTGACCCCCTTTTTTGACACCCACTGCACGCCCAACCTACCTGGAAAGGGGTCTGTCTCTGAGCTGCCTTTCCCAAAGTTTCTTCCATTTTTCCCGTATAGGGTTTTTTTTGGGAGTTTTTCGTTGTCTTCTTAGAGAGTCAAGGCTGGGGGGCTGTCAAAAGGCAGGGTCTGTTAAAGTCCGTGGCAACAACAACAACAACAACAACATTTATTTCTATCACACGTTTTTATACAAATACTGGAGCTCAAAGTGCTTTACAGGATGAAGAAAGAAAAAAGAAAAATATAAAAATAAGATTAGGCAATACTAAGTAACCAAGGACGAAGTAAAGTCTGATGGCCAGGAGGACAGAAGTAACAAAAAAAAAAAAAACAAAATCTGCTGGGGTTCTGAGGCCACGAGACCACCTGGACCCCCTAACATCAATGATCTCAATCAGTTCTCCTGGTTTTCAGGCTTCAGGTAGAAGAATTAGACGATGATGATGGTCATGTGGACCTCTGGCCTTCAATCTATCAATGTAAGGACTGTGCTGGTGGCACAGAAAAGAGCAGCAGAGAAAGTAGGGGTGAGTACGGATCGTGGAGCCATGATAAGATAATGATAATGCGCCACTTCTTGTGTGATTTTGGGCTCTACAAAAATAAATTGTATCATACAAGGTGAAAATAATTGTATTAAATCAATCTTATAAAAAACATGAATGGCATCAAACAAATTCATGAAGGCATCTCCCACCCTCTCACACCTACAAGTAGAGTATGCGAATAACTTAAAAGAAAGAAAACCCCTGGACACCGGCAGACCCCAAAGTCCAGGCAGTTTTCAGACCCTGTAAGACGCTAGGGGTCGCTGTCGCCCCTTTAACGCCAACAGACAGACGCACGGGACACAAAGTAAAAGCAATGAGAAGTGTCGAATTCCTGTCCCTCTTATTAAAAGAGCCCTCAAGCACCACAGCCACCAATAAACAGTTAAATGATCAACATGATACAATTCTCTTTCTCATCCACACCTCCCAGCAAGCTTTGTCCTCCTCCACCTGACTCCGGCTCAGCTTGCTGGGTCTTCAGCCGTCCTTTTTGTAGTTTTTGACTCGGAAGTGCTTCTGCTCTTCTTCCCATGTCAATTCCCAGAGAATTCAGTCCGCCGTCGTAATCCATTAGTACTTCCAGGCTACAAGGGAAGCTTGACTCCCCAGGTCTTTTCACAGCACTGCCTGGCGGCACCCAAAAGTACTGAGAAGCCAAACTCCAAGTCCCAGGATGCCCTGCGGGAGTCTGGGGCACCACTGCATTCCAGGGAAGCTGCCATCTAGAGTTTTGGGGGAGGCAGTGTCCACAAATAGCTGCCTTCCATCTCCAGGGCATCCCGGCCGGGCTGAGCTGCCGTCCGTCTTTCACAACCCATATGATAACGTTGCTCCATTATCCTTGTTCTCTTTTGCCCAGAGTCTCCAAACGTGCTACCCCAGATAAGCGAGGATTGCACTCAGCTCACCCGCGTTCATTTCTCCTGATCGTCCCACCTGTTTCTACAGGCCATCCTTTATGTCCCGTTTTTTTTTTTTCCTTCTTCTTGCCTTTTGCTGCCTTTTTTTAATCTGCATCCTGGCATTCTTTCTCCATGACACACCCTGGAAACAACATCAGCAGACCACACCCCCCAAAGGTCCTCCATGCGACCGTCCGCCCAATGTGCCCGATTTTGCCATATTAAGGGTGTTTGGGTAGCAACAGGGTTGATACTGAGGACGGCAAAGAGACAACAGCAAATCAGCTGGCGTTTATGTGGCAGCGCCACACTCAAAGCAATACAAACAGTTTGATCTCCTTGTCCCGATCCAATGCCTTAGCACGATTTGGTTATGGGGGGTCTGCAGAGAGTTCTTTGGTGTGGATTTTTGTCCCGACATGCAGAGTGAATTGTGGGACCCTCTACACGCAGGTCCACTAAGTGATGTCACCTCAGTTCACTTTGCCACAGGTGGCCTCCCGTCAGGTTCTAGAAACATCTCAATGAGAATTCAAGCAAAGAGGAGACCACCTGGAGTGGCACAGTAAAGGGTCTGAACACCTCTGGGAGTGAGAGATTTCACTTTGTGATTTTTATTATGTTTACAGACCTTTCTGAACGTGTGGTTTCAGTTTATCATTATGGGTTACTGAGGGAAGACTGAGGGGCACAAATGGCAAACTGGTCTTTTAAAAATGAAATCGACAGCACAATAAAGTGGGCAGAAAGTGAAGGGGTCTCACGTCTTCCTGAATCCACTGGACTACTACAATTACTGAATTGTGAATCATTATTTCAATGCCATGTGTGTGGTGGGAGTCAACCCAGAAAGTCACTGGCAGAACACAACCACATCCAAAGAGAAGCCCCCCACCTCTAGGATTCAAATGGGGGATTCTGCTGCCACAATGCCACCTGATGGCAAATTAAAGAAAAAAAAAGGAAAAGAAGACTAGCACACAGAGAAAGATGAAGGACAAAACCCCCTCTGTGCGGCTCCTCTCCACTGTCCCCCCTTAATGTCCGCGAGTGACAGGGAGACCCCCGGCACTTGAAACGTTAATCGTCCTGCTTGGCTTCTTGCTCTTCGGCAAAGTCCTGACGACGACGACAGTCTGGGATTCGGGGGCCTTTACATCCCAGCCAGTTCAATGCCAGCGTCTGACGCCGCGTGAAACGGGAAAGACAACCCAAAACACAGCAGGGTCAAGGGCAAGCTGCCTGATTTGAAGGTGGAGCGATTCATGCAAGCTGTCGAGGGCTGCCAGCGCTGGCTTTCCATGAGGGTCTAAGACGAGCCATTAATGCAAATTATGGTTTGATAATTTAATAACTTTACTGGCTTGATCTGTCCTTTTTATTAAAATTATCGCCAGCCAGGGGGTTTTGTTCCATCATCAGAAAATAAACATCATTTATCATCCTTGTAATGATTAGCCGGTGACAGGCCAGCCTCTGCTTTGCATAAATGTGTATTAATGTAAACTGTATCTAAAACGGGAGCAGCACAAGTCTATTTTTCACAGCCTCGATTAGATGTTGTCTCCTTTGCTTTATGTGAGGTTGTTTCCTTGCTGATAATCGTCAGGAGGAAGAGCATTTCACCACAAAGGGGAGATAGCGGGGAAGGGGAATCCAGGGCTTTAACTAGTTAGGCATAAAACATTCCTTACGTATACGCCTTTGGAATGCTTAACAAGCCCTCCTTTGTATTTGTGCCTTTTCATTTCAGGCCATGGAGATGCAGGACAAGAAGAAGAAGAAGAAGAAGAAGAAGATTTGTAGCCTCTGGGCACCTCCACGAACCACAAAGTACAAAGTCACGGGGTCAGGCATTGCCACCTTGTCACTCAAGTGAGGCGCCTAACCTGCTCAAGCTGTGCGTGCTCAGTGCGGACACAACTGGAATAGGAAAGGTGCCATGAAGAGTCTGGTGAGAGGACCTGAGGACACTGAGGCCACGGGAACAACGATTTAAAGGCAGTTTGGGAGGCAGAAATGAAGAGCCCTCTAAAAATGGTCTGTGTGGCTTCTCATTGTTTAGTAACTTTATACAAGGAGAGATTGATGGATATGAAATGTGCTATATGATAGATAGATAGATAGATAGATAGATAGATAGATAGATAGATAGAT
>JANRMT010062816.1:21405281-21424879 GCA_026402145.1 Polypterus bichir lapradei | reverse complement strand
ATAGATAGATAGATAGATAGATAGATAGATAGATAGATAGAAGGTCGGTAACACCAGCTGGCACAGGCCCGGGTGAAGTCCCACACCATCCCGAATGACGTTCCATACCCGCTGCGATTTACTGATGAACTTGAACCAACAGAAAACTGAACTTGTCTTCTTTTCTTTCCAGAGGGAGGTGCAGTGTGTCCTCCATTGAAGCCCCATAAGAACATAAGAAGATAAGAAACTCGGCGCTGCAGTCCATCAGGCCCGTTTGTTTAACTGAGCTCTCCTAATATCTCATCCAGGTTCTTCCTTTTTAATTCCCACTCGTGTCCTTGAGGACGCAACTCATCCTTAAGCTTAGAGAATTTTCCTGGATCCTCCTTACCCGAGCCTGCCTGCTGTACCAGAGGGTTCTCTTTCTCTACGTTGGGTGACTTGGGCACATCAGTAGGCTGGCATCCCATCCAGGGTTTGTCCTGCTATAAGGCTGACTTTAGGACAGGCAGGTTTGCAAATGGATGCATTTTCAAAGAAACGGTCCCAGTCCTGCCTCCATCTCACATTCAGTGTGTTAAGTCATAGGGAAAGAAAAATCTGTGTGGGAACGTTCTCCCAAGATTCTTACAGGAAATGACCTCATCCGTAGAGATCTGAGAATGTCTTTGCTTTGTTTTCAGCTGCTTTGTGGTCTGCAATTCTGTTTCCAATAAACTTCTGACTGCATGCAGACAAATGTCAGAACGCTAAGATGGAAGGCGCTGACAGTTTGGCTTCAGCGAGGCTCTGCTTTGTTTTTTAGGAGGCTGAACGTGACGACATTTGAGGGGCTTGGCGCTCTAATGGTGAAGACCCTCGCCTGAGCTTTCACAGTTTCTCACAGTGTGTCCATTGACAAAATGTCGACCTCAGTAACCTGGAGATTCTTTGGCACACATCAGGAGTGTTATGAAGACCATATCAAAATGAGGGTCAAGAAGAGCCCGTTAAATGTTTGAGGGGCCACAAATAAGACTCGGAAATGGCGAAGGGGATAACAAAGTCGAGAAATGGTGTGGGCTCAAGAAACCATAAGAAGAACCAAAGTCAAGGCCTGATAAACAAAGAAGAAAAAGATACTTAAAGGAATCTCCGATTTAAAGGGTCCCGTCTCCTGGTCCTTGTTTCTACCATTGACACCAGTCTTGTTGTGCCAGTACACCAACTGGCACCAGGTAGACACCTGGCATATGAAGACAAAGGCTTATTTTACAGGGAGCACAAAATGGAGCTGACAATCTGGTGGCAAACAAGTCCCGTGAAGTTTGACGTGATGGCAGAGACAAATGTTCAATCTCACGTTGTTGTTTGGAACGGAGATAACAAAGTTTCTGTTAGCATGAAACCCAATGGGGACCAACGCTGGGCCACAACAACTAACACCCAGAATACCCATGAAAAAAAAACCAAACAAATTGGTAAATATTCGTGTTTGCCATATTTGAGCTAAAAATACACGCTGTGAGCATACGACTGGAGGGCTTGACGTGCGGATTACGTGAGGTTTTGTTTTTGATATCCTTTGCTGTTGGTCACCATTGGGTTCCTTTCTATCTTTTAGAAAAAGCAGAGTGGGAAGTGAAAGGAGAACAACCGAAAATAAGAGAAACATTTATTAACCCTTAAACCGCCACATACTTGGAGGGTTAATGCACCCCTGGATGCCAAATACGTTTTTGCTGCACTTTTTAAGAAAAAGTTACAATTCACCAAGAAAAAGTGAAATTTTAATGGAACGCATATTTTTTTTTCCATGTGTAGAGCATTAAAATTACTGCAGCACTGATCATTTTATACGCTGTGTAAAAACAGAAAAACAAACTACTGCAACAATCTATTATGACATGTGGAAGGTGCGAGTGACGCTCACCATTGATGAAATTCATTAAATCAACTGTGCTTGAGCTGGCTGCACACAGAGGCCAACAACAACATTTATTTCTGTCGCACATTTTCATACAAATAATGGAGCTCAAAGTGCTTTACATGATGAAGGAAGAGAAAAAAGTCAAAGTAAGAATTAAAATTAGAGAACACTAAATAACATAGAATAAGAGTAAGGTCTGATGGCCAGGGAGGACAAAAAAAACAAAAAAAAACAACTCCAGACGGCTGGAGAAAAAAATCAAATCTGCAGGGGGTCCGAGACCACCCGGCCCCCTCTAGACATTCTACCTGACATAAATGATCAGTCCTCATAGTATTCAGTGTTCTCATGGAGTCTAGAGCAGCGGCTGCAGTGATGGTGATCCACTAGGGGGCACCAGTGGTCATGAGCTGGCTGTTCAACGAATGTACGGCACGGACTGATCAGCTGGCAAATTGCACTGGGAACCCATTTTTAGCTGGTTCCGGCGGTTTAAGGGTTAAAAAAGTTCAAAAATCCAAACAACGGCAGGCAGTTGTAAACCTGTCAGTCATTCACTTTCTAAATAATTGGATCAAAACCGTCGAAGGGTTCTGGTTTGTTCCTGCACACTGCCATTAACGACGTGTGAGTGGGCCGCAGAAGTGATTGTGAGCACCAAAGATCCCAGGAGATAATAAAGAAAGGCAAAAGACTCTGTCTGCAGTGGGTTGGCACCCTGCCCGGGATTGGTTCCTGCCTTGTGCCCTGTGTTGGCTGGGATTGGCTCCAGCAGACCCCCGTGACCCTGTGTTCAGATTCAGCGGGTTGGTAAATGGATGGATGGAAAAGACTCGGTGAAGGGAGAGCTACGCGTCTAAAAGCGTAAGATCAACCAAAACCAGGCAACCAGGAACCAGAACAAGAAGACACAGTCAAACATCGATGAGGGAACAAAGTCATCACCGAAGCAGACACGTCTACCACTTGGAGCAACCTGAGAAAACGCAAACTATCACTGAGAGGCTGAAGGAAGTTCTTGTATCCACAGAGAGGTGCAGTCGCTGCCACGTTTACTCTGTCACACACGGCCAATGATCAGAGTGACGTGACGAGACCCAACATGGGGACTTGTGAAAAGGAAAATTGAAAAGAGCTTAGTGAATGTTAAACCAAACATAAAACAAACATCAGAAGTGTCACAACCCCCAAACAGACAAAATCACACCCACCTTGAGGCCATTTTGTTTCTTGTGGGCGCCGCCATTTTGGACTTTGCTTGTGCACAGTTGCTCTCCACGTCACTATGCATTGATACCAGAGGTCACAGTCTGTTGTCACAAATCGAGGAGAACGTCTTAACAAAATGCCAATATGAGGCCTCTCGAGGTATCTGGGGAGCAGGCCCAATACGGGCGAATGTCTCAAAAACTCTAAGAAATGAGAGGAAGGGTCCGTCAGCCTTTGACTTGAAACAAAAAGGGAAAATGAAGAAATCTTTATAAATAAAAAAAGACTTCTTTGTCAAAAATGCTCTGAGACAAAGGAAGCTCCAGGGAGCGCAGAAGGGAGCTGACAATCTACTAGAAAACGAGTCTCAATATTGAATCTGCAAGAAAAAGAGCAAAAAAACGGTAAAAAATATCGAGGAACACGAAACATGAAGTCACACAGTAAAGCTGAACTCACCAACACCAGCAAGTGCATTCAATGAACTGCCAGGGACTGCAGGTGTCCTCAGCCTTTATAGAGTTGAGGGCGGACCTTATGCAGTGATGGGCAGGTGGCTCCGCCTCTTAGAGGACCACCCACAAAACACATGGAACACTGCAAGGCGGGCAGAAGCACAAAGCAACTAAATAATACATAAAAGTGATAAGCACAAAGTCACACACATAATAAACAGAAGTAACAAATCTGACAACAATACAATACAATGCAACACAATTTATTATTGTGTACCCCGAAATCACAGAAGTAGTGCCGCAGTGGGCTTTGACAGCCCCCCTCAGCCTTGACTCTCTAAGAAGACAAAAAAAATCTCCCAAAAAAACCCTTGTAGGGAAAAAAATGGAAGAAACCTCAGTAAAGGCAATTCAATGAGAGACCCCTTTCCAGGTAGGTGGGTGTCATAAAAAGAGATAAATACAAGACAATACACAAAAGAGACACAAGTCATCCTCAATACAATACAATAGTACAATAGAAATATTACAAGTACAGAGCAGAATTCAACACTAGATGACATCCCATAATACAATTTGGATTTGTTCAGAGTCCTGTAGACCTCGGCCCTCAAGCCGCCTCCCCCTATTGGCCAATCCACAGCTGAGTCAGCGCTGGGCCAGCCAATCCGATGACAGGACCCTCTAACTGACGATTTCTGTGATTCTCCAAACAAACAAAACAATCAAAAATAAAGAGAAATGACAACGCAAACCAGAGGACAGAGAGAGAGAGAGAGAGAGAGAGACCCTCTCTGTGGGGGTCGGGGGTCCGGCATGTTCTTTACGTGTTTTACGTTACGCTCGGTTTGACTTTCTGAAATAACGACTTCTTCAGCCCAACTTGAACAGGATTACAAACGTCAGTAAAGTCACTGTCACCGTACGACGCTGGCAATCTTTACAGACAGATTTACATGGGATAGGATATTTCTAGAAAAATGACAGGGATAGGCGCGACTGCTACGGTTACGCAATGTCATCACCTCAAAACAGCCGTGTGCGCCCCAGCTTCGGAATTATTGATCCTCCCTGTAACAAGAAAAGGGTCACAGCATGAAAAGAATTACGAGTCTGGGGCTCCTTCGTCCACAAACTCATCCACCGTGAATAACTTTGAAGCAGTTCGACTGTCACTCAGAGTGCGCCAGTTTCCACAACCGCCTCCATTTTTTTTTCATGACGACCTCTAAAATTCTGGGGGGAAATGCTGACATGCTGGTTTATATGGGACAAGTTCAAATTGGAATAACCATTTATGGTGTGGAATTGGGAAAACACAATGAATTGTTGGGGTACCAACTGGGTCACCCTGTTAATAGAAAGAGGCACACGATGGCAGAAAAGAACAAAAACAAATAGGCAGAAGGAGCGGAGCGGGTCTTGCGGCCATTTTCGAGACTCCTCCTTCTGGGGAACGTCCGTTTTTTATAGGATTCTGACCGGAAGAGGTGGGGTCAGTTGTCCTCAATGGGCATCTTCTCAGTGCTATGGATGAGAAAAGAGACAATATCACTAGCAACAGCGCCCTCTCATGTCCTGGAGTGGTATTACAGGCCTCTGATGAGACTGGAAGGTGAAGACACATGCGTGACAGTGGACTTTATATAAAAAGTAAACGGCTCCGTAATCTTTACTGGAAAAGCTTACAGACAGGAGCGATTTGGACGGGAATGAAATCACCAAAGTCCTCTGCTAAAGTCCTCTGACTTGCCCTCCACCTCCAATCCCGGCTGAACAGGACTTTCATTTTGTTGGCCACACATCTTGGTTTCTAAAAATAAGACTGATTTTTGGTTATGAAGTTCCCCTCGGTTTACGCTTGACCACATGTTACTTCTTCCCAACCCCATTTAAAAATATTTCTGCCTTTACTACTGAAGACGTAAAAAGAACAAAAGGTAATTAGGTAAATGAGAACAATTAGTGAAATTAACAAGTTGAGAATAAGTAAAGGTAATTATCTACATCAGAATAATTATCAACTACTAAAGGAAAGCAATTAAGAACATTAGGAGCAAATGCAAGGAGCCTGAAACAAACGGTGAAGAAAAAGGAAAGCAAAGCCAGCGACGGAGGACATGGAGGAACACCTGAGGACGACTGAAATGGAAGGAAACAGCAATCAACACATAAAAGGGGCATTAAAAAAAAAGAGGGACCCCCAAGCACAAGCATGACAGGCTTTATGTCCAGTAAGTGGCAAAAATCAAATAAAGAATAAAAGAAGAAGACCCCCATTGGGGAGACGGAGATGTTTTACCACCTACAGCTGACGGCCTTAACACATTCCAAGTGCTAAAAGCTCGCTAGAACTCCGCGGCACTAAATGGAAACTCAGACGTGACACCTTCCCTCTGGGGTCCGTCCCGGTAAATCCCCCTCACATCAGTGACATCGGTGGCTCGTTTTTGTTTCTAACTTACTCAGGAGAGGCCCGGTGCCAGCGCTGATGACACCTGTTAATGATCAGATGTCACTCGGACTGTGTGTGAAAGGCCATCGAGCCCCGGACTCACTCCTGAGTGACGTGTGCTGGGGGGGGGGCTCGGCATGAGTGAATAAAAGAAAAATATTATAA
This sequence comes from Polypterus bichir lapradei, assembly GCA_026402145.1. Taxonomy (NCBI): domain Eukaryota; kingdom Metazoa; phylum Chordata; class Cladistia; order Polypteriformes; family Polypteridae; genus Polypterus; species Polypterus bichir. The sequence goes on along the minus strand of JANRMT010062816.1, from coordinate 21,418,704 downwards.
AAAAAATACAAGTTGAAGTAACAGCTTAAGGAAAAATGAAACAGCAAACTGATTCCTAGTTGAAGTTTTGCACAAAATGTTTCCTCTCAATAGTGGCGGCCATTTTGATTCACTTTACTGATTCAAGTCTCTGCTCTTCAACTCATTTGATTCAATTGCAGTCTGGCGTAGGTGGGAAACCAGTTGAGGGGTCTCCTCTGATCACATCACAAATATATGGTTGTGTAGTTTGTATGTTTTTTTGCTATGTATGTCTGTATATTGTAAAAACAAAGCAAATACATTTTGGGGACCCCATAGGCCAGCCCTGTATAATCGAGGTCTCAAACAGAAGAGTGCAGGTAAAGCGTTATGTGGCGTCTTTTCAGACAGGAGTCTCGATACGACTACCAAAGATGGCGGATCTTCAAGATAAGGAAGAGACGGGTGAACCTGGACTGACACAGGAAGTGACATCAGCGGTAGAAAAGCTGTCAATCTTCCAGTCTCTAGAGAGGAGGAAAGAGAAGATGCTACCTGTCACCGGAGCCCTTAAACTGTCCCCTATGTGAACACTTGGCCAGGTGTAGGAGTGACATGTCGAAGCAGCCAAGGAAAAGTTGGGACACCAGCCAGGTCATCCCATTTAATGCTTAATGGTCCAAAATAAAACCGCGCCTTTAGGCGATAAAGAAAAACAGCCTCTTGGGTAAAAGTGACAAATATTATCAGGGACGATCACAGGAGCTTCGTACAGCGGGCCGCTCGTTATGGAAATGACGCCTCCTTACATGCGGGCGGGCTTCTTATGGCCCACAAACCGGAGGGGGCGGGGCTAAGTGCCCTCACTGGACAGTTTCTCTTTGCTGCGGGGAGAGAAGCAGAAGAGAAAATTAGAGACAGCGCCCCCTCTCGTCCTGGCAGGTTATCACATACCTCAGTCGAGCCTGTAAGGAGATCACATGCACGACAATATAAATAATATTATCCATCCATCCTAACTACAGGGTCACGGGGGTCTGCTGGAGCCAATCCCAGCCAACACAGGGCACAAGGCGGGAAACAAACCCCAGGTAGGGTGCCAGCCCACCGCAGGGCCTAAATAATATTATTGTTTATTAATTTTTATATATGTAATTTATTATATATATATATATATACAGTACAGGCCAAAAGTTTGGCGACACCTCCTCATTCAATGTGTTTTCTTTATTTTCATGACCATTCACAGCACTCCATCACTCTCCTTCTTGGTCAAATAGCCCTTACACAGCCTGGAGGTGTGTTTGGGGTCATTGTCCTGTTGAAAAATAAATGATCGTCCAACTAACCTGACTTCTGCACAACACAACTGCTGGTCCCAACCCCATTGATAAAGCAAGAAATTCCACTAAATAACCCTGATAAGGCACACCTGTGAAGTGAAAACCATTTCAGGTGACTACCTGTTGAAGCTCATCGAGAGAATGCCAAGAGTGTGCAAAGCAGTAATCAGAGCAAAGGGGGGCTATTTGGAAGAAACTAGAATATAAAACATGTTTTCAGTTATTTCACCTTTTTTTGTTAAGTACATAACTCCACATGTGTTCATTCAGAGTTTTGATGCCTTCAGTCATGGAAATAAAGAAAACACATTGAATGAGGAGGTGTGTTCGAACTTTTGGCCTGTACTGTAGGTGACAGAATCACAAGTGAAGGAGAACTGGGCATCTTGTAATGATTTGCTCACGAATCTAACAAATGAAACTCATTAGACTGATTCTCAAGTAGTGACTCGTTCACAAATCAAAATGACGAGCCTTGCTGGACTGGTGCTCGGGTTGTGATTTGTTTGCAGATCAAATGAGTCAAGATTCCTGATTCATGTGGACGCCTTGGCACTCTCATTGAGCTCCGCTGTGGGCGAGTGTGACAATGACAGACTTGAACAGTGTAAACATTTCGGACGCCCATCGGGTTGTCCCCTTTTTACTCGGGTCAAAAGTGACCTTTCTTTCTGGGACGCCCAGAATTATGGAGGTCAGACCGGAAGGGGTGGGGCTAAGTGGCCCTCATTGGTTGGTTTCTCAGCACTGCAAAGTAGAAAAGAGAAGACAACGTCACGAGCAGCGCCCCCTCTCGTGCCAGCGGGTTATTACAGACCTATACTGAGCCTGTGACGGAGTCCTCTGACACACGTGGGTGACAGTGCTCACAAATCAGTCCATGTGACGTACTGAAAAGAGTTGTTCAAAAAAGGAATGAATCACTCAAAGAACACGAGTTTGCAAACTCACCAATGACACGTTAAACACTTGGACAGCACACTCAAATCTCAACAAAAACTGAACTTTCTCAACAAATTTTTTCAAAGAATAAGTGTGCCAAACTTCTGGAGGCCGAGTCATTTCATAAGAACAGACAGAGAGACAGACAGAGATGGCTACCACAGTAGGTGCTCTTCACATTATAGACGAACGCACCTAAGAAAAGTCCCCTAAATGTTATGCCTTGTTTACATTTTCTAACTTGTTTTCTTTCCTTAAATTAATATGATATGCAGAATGCCATAGACGATACTATATAGAGCGCATCTCGCTGTGTTATTTTCTTTTTTCAATTGCATTTTGTTGCTTCTTAATTATTTAATTACTTTGACTTGCATGCCGATTTATTCAACTGAAAAAAACATTTTAATAATTTCATGACATCACCTAGCAGACAGATGAGGTTGAGAGACCCCCAAAGACACGCTGACCCTCATGGCTTCACGTGCTTCGTGCCGGCCAACTATCGGAAGTCCTCCAGCTCAACCCGCGTCTTATTCATTTCTAACCCTTTAAACTGAACTCCCGATCAACAGTCTATTTCTGACAGAAAATCAGTCGAGCGTTCGCAGAAAGGCCAAGGTGGCTCGTCTTCTTGACCGCATATGAATGTGTTGTTGCACCGCTTAGACATTACAATCGATTTGAACTTAAAATTTGAAAAATCTAAAGATGATGGAGAGAAGGAACTAGAAGGAAAGAAAGAGTGATAAAAAGGAGGTAAAAAAAAAAACACCCGAGCAAAACCGAAAATGGGATCAGCCATCCGGCAGCTCCTCGATACGTCCATGGCGCACACATATGGGGACAGGCGGACGCCTGCGTGATCGCACATCCGAAACCTTACAGCACGGCACGGCACAGCACGTGGAGATGAGTCGGCCGCATATAGAAGTTCATTAGGAAGTCGCAAATAAGTGTGAGGAGGTTTCGGGAGTGAATTGATCACGTGAAGCCGAAGTCAACGTGAGAGAAGACATGAAGACGTCTGGCCTGCTCGACAAATCTGTTTCTAGGGCAAAGACTCGCTGCCATCGGTGCTCTGAGCTCGCTAATAGACGGGCCATTTACAAGCTAATGCTGTTGATACGGATAACTAAAAAAATAATGCAATGTACCAAAAAACAGATGGCCCGCTCCACCAAAACAGATGCTAGTTTGCATGGAAGCAAATCATGAATATTTATGGCTGATTATTTCATTAGGCTGGTAACGCTGTTAAGACTAAACAGCACTCTTGATGTTTATTATTAATTTTACATGGGAGCTGCGATTCAACACCTCGGCTTTTTAATTCCGAGTGAATTGAAGCTTCTCCGAGAACATACAGGAAGATGGAATAAGTGACCCACTACAGCCGGGTCACGGTCAGAGGGACATCGGGGACACTAAAGTCCCCAGAAGAGAACGGCAGTAAGCTGCAGTCAATGTCTCACCATTACAGAGAGGTACACACGGAAGAACTGCATTGTGGGTACGAAAGTCATAGACTTGGTTTCAAAACTTACTGGGAGCAAAACTTGTTGTCCTTGTGGAATCTGCATGTTCTGCCCATGGGGTTTCTCCGCTTTCCACGTTCACCCCAGACATGTGCATGAGAGCAATTTACCCTGACGCCATACCAATGTGTGTGTGACGGGAGGGTGGTCCCCCGTCCAGGGTTGTGTTTTTGCCTTGTGCCAAGTGCTGCCAGGATAAGCTCTGAATTCTGGAATGTTCTCTTTTGTAAGGAATACATACCAGTCAGCCGTAACATTCAGACCACCTGCCTAGTACTGTGCAGGCATGGAGACTCCTGAAGGCATCAGGTGGTATCTGCATCAAGATGTTGGCAGCAGATCCTCCAAGTCCTGCAGGTTGAGAGGTTAGACATCCATAGACCGGACTTGTTTTTCATGTTCAATGAGATTGAGATCTCAGGTGTTTGGAGGTCAAGTCCGCACCCCAAGCTCTTCATCATGTTCCTCACACCAATCCAGAAGTATTTTTGCAGTGTGACAGGACACATGAACCTGTTGAAAGGGAACACCGCTGCCATGACGATGTGTACGTGATCTGCCACAGTCTTTCGTTCTGCGTCACGTGTCAAAATCACATCTCCATGAATGCCATCACCCACAGCTTCCCCAGGTGATCAAGGCACACGCACCCAGCCGGCCACGTGGCAGGATTCATCAGACCATCTCACCTTCTTCCGATGCTCGGTGGTCCACGTCTGCTGATTCATTTCTCCCATCTCCACCCAGGCTCTTGAACATCTTGACCACTAAGGCCCTTCTCCTCTGATTGCTCAGTTTAACCAGCTCTAGGAAGAGTCCAGGTTGCCCCAAACTTTTTTCTATTTAAGAATTATGGGGTGCCGCTGTGCTCTTAGTAACCTTCAATGCCACAAACATTTCTTGGCAGCTTTTCCCAGATCTGCGCCTGATATTGAGAGCCTTTTGCAGAGAATCCTGTGTCTAAGCTCTGCAGGCAAGTCCTTCAGCATCATGGGACCACCCATAGACAGCTGTGGGCCTTTCCTAATCAGTCCGGTTCATTGAATCGACCACAAACAAGGCGGAGAAACATCTCAGTGATGCTCAATAGAATGGCACGTCGCTTGAGTGTCGAAGCTAAGGGTCTGACTACCCTAAAATATGAAGTGTGATGGATGCTCATCCACACCACCGTCTGCCACTCAGTACGTACTCAAGAGGGAGGCCCACAATGGACTGGTGGGTTCTTTCCAAGTCCCCATTGCTGTCCTGAATGGCGTTAAGTGGCTTTGAGCAGGTGATGTCATGTGAAGCTCCTCCACCTCGGGTTCAGTCCTTGCAGGGACCTGCAGAGATAATTGGAGTGCCTAACGTCCAAATGCGTGGACTGAAACCTTCTGTTGGCCGTGGAGGCTGCGCACGACGGGCACCGACTTGTGAGGAGGGCAGGCAGGCAGGCAGGCAGGCAGGCCTGTAATTAAACCATTAAACGTGTAATAAGCAGGCACTGATGCTTACGGCTCAGAAACGCGTGAGGAGTAATTGAGGAGGGCAGCTGGATTCAGAGATGAATCATCACAACGCGGCCCTGGTCTGCTGTGAGTTTACAGAATGGTGTCGGTGACCTCAATGAGGGGCCTGAGGCACCCTGTGGCGCCCCCTACTGCTGTCTTCATTTCTTTTAATCGTTGCTCAGAGCTGCTTTTTGCAATCCTTTGGCTCCGCCCTTGAGCTCCTCCTCTTTGCCTATTGGATTTTTCACAGGCCCCGCCCATCTGCCTTAGTTACCTAGCAGCAGTGATGTGATGGGCGGGATTGTGGATATAAAAGCGGAGCCCTGCGCTGCTGTGTGACTTTCAGAGCCTTTCTGTCAGCACTGCCATCTTGTGCCATATTGGCTCGTGCTGCTCCATGGAAATGGACAACACTGGGTACTCTAAAGCCGTGAGGCAGCAGTTCGGCCATGCTGACCAGTTCATGTGTTGTATTAACAAAGCTTTGTCAAATCCACTGGCTGCTGGGGGCCGTGCCTACCTAAATACCAGTGGGTGCAAGGCAGGGATGCCAGTTTATTGCAGGGTCCACTCCCACACCCTGAAGCCACCAATTAACTTCATTTAGCGTTCTGAGGTGTGCAAAGAAAATCCAAGTACTTGGAGGAAAATCCAGACAGACACACAGAGAACATTCAGACTCCACTGGACAAGGACAGACTTGAACCCTGTCAGGTGGCACCTCTCCCCTTCTGTCTCAATGTTAATACATTAACTTTTGTTGTGTGTAGAATTTATGTTTTGGATGTGGTGTACAAGCAGGTGGGCAGATTTGTGTTGTGTAAGAAACGTGTTCGGTGGTCCCGCCTAGATAAAGACCACTGGGACCTTTGAATGTGCCGATGCGGCCCTGGATGTGACACGTCACACTTAACAGTAAGCTGAGAGGTCCTTCTTGACCTTCTGTTGTGAACCTGAGAGTTCCTAAGCACAGATGGTCCCACAAATTCCAAGAATGCCCACTAGAGGGCGAAAAAAACGGCAAACCCTGGCTAGAAACAAAACAAAACTGAAGAATTTTTAGAAGTAAAAAGATTTATTATCAGCAACAATGCTCTGTAACAATGAGGCTCTGAAGAGCACAAAGAGCAAAGCCAACCGAGCCTGCAATTAACAAAACAAGACAATTCAAGGCGATCCAAAGTCCCAAAATGCAATTCAGCAGAAAGGCCGAGATGCTGAGCAGAATGGTCAAAGCTGCAGCACATTCACGAAGGCACAAGAAATCACTAAAGTCACCAGCCGACAAGCGTAATCAGTGAGCCGCAAAGGTTTGTGGGATTTCCTCTGCCATTACAGGGCTCAGGGCAGTCCCTTGCAGTGATGGGCAGGTGGCCCCGCCTCTTTGGGGACCACCCACAAAACACAGGGGACACAGCAGTCACAGCTCACTTTTTTAAATGCCAGTGTGTTTGTGACCCTCTGGAGAAGGGGCACCACCTCCGTGAATTGAGGGGGATTGTCTGAATGGGTGGGGGGAGTGGAGTGGAGTGGTCCCCCTTGGTGACGCGAGGTGGAGGACCCATGTGGTCACCACAGTGTCAGAGTGTTAGACAATTCAAGCAGCAGTGCTTTTACTCCTTGGTGAGTCGAGTGCGATCGCTGAAGCACAGAGGAGGGGGTCGGGTTTTGTCCGGGGTCTGCTGCAGCCCACCTTCAGTGCCACAGGTCACAGGTTGGGAAACTTTGATATAGACACTAAATAATCAACAAATAAAATAAACATGATGAATAAACGTTGACATTGTGTCAGATAGCCGAGGCCCATGCCCGGCTGGGACGCCCCCTTGACACTGGATCCGGGGGAGTAGCCATGGGATGCACACTACGTCCCCCGGAACATTTGGTGGCAGCCCCCCTGGGTGGCATCGGGGCCACAGTTGTGTTACACCGGAGCTCATCCCTGTTGGGCTCTGTGGCCACCGCCAGGGGTGGCTTAATTAGGTCAATTATCACCAGAAGCACTTCTGGGTGGGCTCTAAAAGGAGCCGACGGTCACCACTCCGGGCGTCAGAGTCGGGAGGAGTGGAGGAAGAAACTTTAGTTGTGCTTTCTGTTTTGCTTTTGCGTGCTTGTGGGAAACGGGGAAGGCGAAGAAGAAAAATAAAATGTTTTCTTGGATTTTCACACGTGGCTCCGTTGTCGGTCTGTGTCGGGTCGGGCGCCTATATAGCGCCTTATCACAACACCTTCGTCTATGGAATGTGGATGAGTGCTGCTAGTGTGCCCCCTGCTGTTACAATAGTGTCACTACTCCATGATAGCCCTCTGCAATCCTCTCACTGAGGAGGCATCTCTTCTAATTGGCCCCCCAACCCCTGCCTTCAGGCCCACCTGCCCATTCCCTTCTTGGGCATCTTCAGTGGCACATGTGTGCTTACCCGGTCACCCACAACAGCTGCTCTCCATCTTCCTGCACGCTGAATAAATCGAGTGATGTTTCACACTGGCTGCTGGCAGCCCCCCTAGTTGCGTTCACGTGAAGCCCCTTTCAATGATCGTCAAAATGGTGCTAAATGAGATCACGGACATGTAAACAAGCCAGCGCCTGAGAGCTCAGATCAAAACGACTGGCGGTCCCGGCCTCAAATTCTTTGTAATGGATGTCATTTGGAGGGTCCTGAAAGCACCTGAGGGGTCCTTAAATTACGGCAGGAGCTCGCAGCGTGCAGCGGATCATTAATTACCCCTGACACTGAGTGATATGGATTACACTCGCCGCGGCGTATCGACATGAGGCGCGAACCAAGCGCAGCCATGTATGGGGGGGTCACAGTCAACAAGTGCCCACCAAAGGCCGCCTCGTTTATGACAGTTTGGTCTCCGTGTGCTGCCTTATGCTGTTGTCGTTCTGACTCACAGTAAGTCTCCTTAGTCTTGTTGTTATTATTTAAATGTCATTTTCTTTTGAAGTTATTGATATCTTTCAGGGGCAGCACGGTGGCGCAGTGGGTAGCGCTGCTGCCTCGCAGTTAGGAGACCTGAGTTCGCTTCCCGGGTCCTCCCTGCGTGGAGTTTCCTCCGGGTGCTCCGGTTTCCTCCCTCAGTCCATGGACATACAGTTCAGGTGCATTGGTGATCCTAAATTGTCCCTGGTGTGTGTGTGCGCCCTGCAGTGGGCTGGCACCCTGCCTGGGGTTTCTTTCCTGCCTTGTGCCCTGTGTTGGCTGGGATTGGCTCCAGCAGACCCCTGTAGTTAGGATATAGCGGGTTAGATAATAGATAGATGGATGGATATCTTTCAGATTTGGGATTCAAATGCCACATTCGTGTCTGTTTTCTCATTTTTTATATAAACGTTGTTGATTATTTAGTATCTAAAAGTCAAAGTTTTGTCTTCCTTGCGATTTGTGGGTGGTCCCCCCAAGAGGCGGGGCCTCCAGTCCCCGGCGGTTCATTGAAGGTGTGGTGAGCGGCCACCTTCTGTCATCACGTCGTGCTTTGCGCAGTTCCTCGGTTTTTAAGACCCTCTTTACTCACAGATTGGCTTTTTTTAAGCAACTCCTTGTGCCTTTTTGAGACTTTGATTATTTAAGAAGGTTCCCGATGAGTTTTGAAAGGTTCCATGTTTGCCGTTTGTGCGACAAGCCGGGGTTTGGTTGTCTTCCCCCTCTAGTGGGCATTTGGAGTTTTTTTTTGGGGTGTCTTCAACACCTAGTTGGGTGGGATTCCCCTGGGTGATTTGAATGTGATCAACAGAATGTCCTAATGGGAGAGGTGAGAGGTAATTAGCCAATCAGGGCCAGGTGATGTTTAGGGGGGCCAGAATGACCAGACCCTGGTGGTCAGTTCAGCCAGGACGTCAGGAAACTCCAACTCTTTATAGACACAGCAGATGCCCAGGGACCTTTTATGAGCACAGAGAGTCAGGACCTCAGCTTTACCTCTCATATTTACAGCCCAGTGTCCCCGTCACTGCACTGGGGCATTGGGGGGTCCACATTTAGACCACAGGGTCAGCGCCCCCTACTGGCTTCACCTGCACCTCTTCCAGTAGCAACTCTAGCTTTTCCCTAGATTGTCTCCCATCCCCGGACATGCTTAGCTTCAGGTGGAGGACCGCTGCTTAAATGCAGGTGGTACAAGAAAAATGAAGAAGATGAGGTGAAGAGGAAGATGAAAGAGACAGAGAGATCGAAAATCACAAAGCAAACGCGTAGCAGAAGACGACACGCAGAAAATCAGAAATGGAGGAGGGCGACACATTGCAAAGGTTAAAATGGATTAGCAAGAGTTGCGTCATGGCAGCATATAATGTGTCACGCTAATGATGTCACACATCGCGCCCCTGGTACCCGGGGCTGGCATCTTGACAACCGATCATGGAGAATGGTGGCACACGTCGAAGCGATGCTATAAAGAAGGGACGAGCCATGTCATCTGCACTTTATCAGGTAACTTGAGCGCCACCGTCAGAGCAGCCCACCTCGACCCGCCATCACCGTAAACAACAGCAACTCGCCACCCACCGTGACTCCAGAGTGGTCACCACCCGTGGCTGACAGGCGCTGTGCTTTAATTCCTCAGTTTTATTTCGTCTCTTTTTCAGTCTTGTTAAGTTTCCGTGTGGCGTTATTTGTTCTCTGCCACCTCTCTTTTGTGTTGAGCCCAAGGAGGCGGGGCCACCTAATGATGCAGCTGGGGATTGGCCGGCCACAGGAAGTACTTAGGGAGGAGCTGAGGGTCCCACTTTACCTTCAGCACCGATTCTGGTCTCTCACTTTACTTGTTTGACCCTTCGCTCCTTGATGAGGTTTCGACGCCCCAGGCCTCAAGCTGAACTCCAACTGGGGGCTCGTCTGACAAGATGGGGGGGGGTCAGGGGGTACTGGCGCTAATCGCGTCCTCGTCCAATCCCTCCACGGTGCCGCCCAGTGAGGGCAGATGACTCCATCGGTCACAGAGAGGAGGTCAAAGGTCGCCCGAGGCAGTTGGACGTGTAAACCCTTAAAGACGTTCCTGCGTTCCCTTTTGATTTCGACCCTTTAGTTCCGTTTTTCGACTTTTGTTTTTTTGATCCCAGCATGTCCCGTTGTCTGGTCTTTGTCACGACTCCTTCAGTGTAACTGTGGACATGCAGCTGTCTTTGGTTAGAACTGAAGTCCCGTCGCCATTCTGAGAGGACAATTCAACTCAGTGGAGTTTGTTTCTGTATGGCGCCCCCCACTGGAGTAAAGCGTTAGCGGCCCACTGTGCTGAGAACACGGCACGGTAAGCTTGAACTTGCTGAGGCAGGGAAGGACCAGCCTGTGACAGCCACACACCTTGAGGGGACACACGCCACCACCCCGCCATATGACTGAACGGCGAGGGGGTCACTTGGGGGCTGAACAGACAGACGCTGCTCCCCCGGGGTCTTGATGGCTACCGCTGGGCTCTTCTGATCAATGCGGCCGTGGTGTAGAGTGCCAGCGTGTGGACGGTCGACTCTTCATGGCGTGTGTCAGGTAAGTGCCCACCCGCCCTGTGCTACCAGTCTTGTAACGGCAGGCTGGCGTTCTTCTGTTTTTGATTCACAGGTGGCATCCTGTGGACGACTCCGGGCCCACCGTGTCTGGCATCAGACCTGCAGTGAAGAGTGGAGTTGATGGCGTGCTGGCGCTTTGAAGAGCTGCTGTTATGGAACCAGGAACTGCGCCATTTGTTAGAATATTCTTAAGGAGAATTGTAGCGGTCCGGTGCCCCTCATATTCACACAGTCGAAGGGGCGACGATTTCTTTATTTTTTTGGTGGGAATTCCAGGAACGCACCCAGCTTTGGCCCGACCCGCACTCAGTCACAGACAGAGACCCGAAATCCACTAAATCAAATAAATGAATTCATAATATATGACATGGAAATGCGATAAACCTCCCCGTCCCCTTGGGTGATAACGGATACAACAAAACGCCCACGAATGAGTGCCAGTGCAGCAGTCACAGAAGACGTGGTGTGGAGTGAAAGGTGACAATCCCAGGGGGCCGCTCTCCGTAAGTAACGTCATGAACGGTCCCAGCGGTGGTCCTGATGCGGTGAGGGGTGACATTTGTGGGCACGCTCCCTCCGAGGACCAAACCACCACAACTCACAGGACAGGCGGGCATGAGACAACCTTATGGGTTCACAATCCTGGGTAGAAACGCTATTCCACAGGAGCACCGGATGAACAGAAACACAGACCACCCTCCCTCGCTGCTTCGCCGGCTCCTTTTCAAGATTCCCGTTTCAGATTTCCAATGAGGGCAATGCCCTCGGGGCAGCTGGGAAATGGAGTCCATTAAATTGCGCCTGTGAAGCGTCATTGGGTCACACAGCAGGACGAGGAGCCAAAGCACACAAACGAAAGGCCCAGAAGTTTTGAAGTGGTCTGCCTCGGACCCCATAGAGAGAGGACCCAAAACGAGCTGAGCTGGCCAACAAGAAGGCCATCAGACCTGCCGAGACACGGGGGTCCGGGGGTACCTGACGCTTTACTGACGTCGCCGTGAACTGAGCACCTGACCAGAATATTCTGAAGGTGACCTGAAGTGGCATCGGGTTTGCAGCAGCAGAACAAGGAGCCAAACCACCAAGGCAAGTCGACAGCTGCAGGGGTCTGCCATCTTGGGGGTGGCCTGGTCCAGTCCTGACTCGAACCTGAAATGAGCAGGTGACACTCACGGACCCACCAGAGCGTCTCAGTGTGGACATCAGAGAAAAAGAACTTCAGGATGAGGCCCGACAGACGAGTCCGAGGCAGAGCTCTGTGGGCCCACCATGTGTGGCGATGGACACGAAGAACATCAGGCCCACAATACGGGTGTGGGACCAGAACTTCTGAACGAGTGGCGTGTGGTTTAAGCAAATCGACAAGCAGTTCTCTGAGGGGGACCCCAAAGATCAGAAGAGCATCAAAGGCACTAAGAAGGGCAAGACTGAGTGGCGAGAAAAAGAAAAGATTTAACAAACCCAAACAAAGCTGTCTGATCTTCTTGGAGCAAATCGTAGGCTGGGTGGGCTGTGTGTGTCACATTAGGCGATCAGCTTCACGGCCCCTAAAGTGACACAGCCCACTTCATCAGGGCGCACTGAAGTAAACTGAAAACCGAAACGCTCAGATGCCACCGAAGGCTGGCGTGACGCCTCTCGCTCGGACTCTTCAGCTCAGGTTTGTGCAGAGGGGATGGCTTGAAGAGACCCGAGAGCAGCACTGCAAGCCCCCCACAGTGCACTTCTCAAGGACAATGTGACCTGACGCCAGAGCGCCATTGGGTTATGCCATCAGACAACGAGCCAAAAGAAGCCTACGACTGAGTGGTTCAGAGGTCAAAGTCCTGACTTGACCCCCAATAGAGGGGACCTGAAGGATCAGCTGACCAAAGGAGTGCGGGCGATGCGCAGGGCTGGCATCAGATGACTGGAAGTGTTTAGTTCTGATCGTCAAAAAGGGATGGCGGGGGGCCCCGCGCCCCCCATCCAGGGGGCGCCAAAGTGATGTTACGAAATTTTAGAATGAAATGTTTTCAATTCTTAAATGCACTAAAAAGTAAATAAAAGACATTCGCGTCCTCAGTCCGTCACTCCATCAGTATGAGGAGATCTTTTCCTGTTTTTTGTCTCTTTCTGATTTCGAAGCACGTGTTAGTTCTTTATACCCAACAGAAAACAGTTTATCCCCTCCACTACTCCGACATGCTTGACTCCCACCCAGAAACATTTCTGATGTTATTAAAGAGGCCGCGCGACTGACATGAGGCGTTAGGGTATCCTTGTCTGTCTAAGTTGTTGCAAACGCCATTTCTGTGTGCCATGTCATCCATAGTCAGCCTTGGCTTTGCTGAGTGTGGCGCGGGAGGTGACCGACAGCAGACATTTTGATGAACTAATCAATACATTTGCAGCAGCAAAGGCTAGGAAAATTTCTCTTTGAAGTTAATAATTACATTTAAAGCATTAAACATCAAACTACAGGTTATTATATTATTATATCCAATGTAATGTTTAAGTTTTTGCAATGTTATATTTGAATAATATCCATCCAACCATCCATTATCCAACCCGCTACATCCTAACTACAGGGTCATGGGGGTCTGCTGGAGCCAATCCCAGCGAGCACAGGGCGCAAGGCAAGGGCAGGGTGCCAGCCCA
>JANRMT010062816.1:21380199-21391848 GCA_026402145.1 Polypterus bichir lapradei | reverse complement strand
TAGATAGATAGATAGATAGATTAGTTGGCAGGATTAGATAGATAGATAGTGAGTTCATAAATATAACTATAAACAATAACATTAAATGTGCATGAAAGTTAAAATATTCTAAGATAGAAAATGTTACAGAGAAAAGTCACCAAAATGTGTAAGTTTACAGTTGTGAACTGTTTAAAATGCTGCATATTAATGAGCAGATGTTTGTGTGACTGCTAATCGCACAACATGTCACATGTAATTGTCACTTATTAAATATGTAAATATAAACAGATTCAGCCTTAAGAGGCGACACATCGTTACTGTACACAACAGAACAAGCCAAACCGAGAACTGCTAGTTATATAGCGCCTTTCACTCTATCTATCTATTATATAGCGCCTTTTCTGCCTGTCTTTCCACTTGCTGATGTATCACGCAGTGCCTTTCATATCTTTCTGGGGTTCTTTGGTCCGAGCCCCCCACAGTGGTTTTGCCACCCCCTGGTCTTCATTTCGCCCTTTTTTTTCTGTGTGGCTCAGCCTGGTTGTTGATTTTCAAAGCCATCAAAGATTCCCCAATAAAGCAGAAAGCCCCCCAAATGTCCCCCCTGCCTCAACTCCTCTCAAGGTTGTGTGATGCGTACACTGAACAAACTGAAGGACTTTTTTTGTTTGTGTTTTGACCGTCATTGCAGTTTTGTGTCTCCATTAGTCCATCTCTCCCCCCCCCCAATTCAGATGCCCACCTACCCACCCGTCCATCCCTCATATTCAAGGGTCAGTCCCTCTGCCATCCCTCCCTTCATTTACTGGACCCTCTTATACAGGATGCCCAGAGAGGTCCCTGAGTGGTCTGCCAGCTTGCGTGATTATGTAAATGACCTGGGCGTGGTCTTCAGTTTCACGACCCAATCAGAAGGGGGGGCCGACTTGCTTGTATTTTTTTTTTTTATCCGCTGACCTTTGTAACTTTGACCCCTGAGGGCGATGGCCCACTGACACCTCTGGGTGCCCTTTTAGGCCTCAGTGTCACAAAGGGGGCCGCGTCAAGTCTTGAGGACATCCGTTGTTGGTCCAGCACCCCCTCACCCACCCTGCTTTTCTTCCGAACTCAGACGGAATTCCAATGGCAAACGCGCTGCGCAGACGAGGATCAAGCGGCCATTCTCGGCTGAATCGGCTGTCAGAAGCCCGTCACTCGCTCCTCTCGCTTGATCCTTCCCGGGGTTTGGGGGGCCCCTCGCCGCCAGTGGTCCGTTTCATGTGGTTTTTGAACGGATTTCCTCAGGGCCGCCCTGCCACTGTTAATTTTGGGCTGCTGAGCGGCTAACTTTAGAAAGTGCTTAGCGTGTGCCTTTGCTGTTTCTCCTTTCGCTCGTTCCCTGAGGTAAGCCATGCTGTGCCCGTGCCGTCGAGCCACGTGGTTTAACTCCATCGGCACAAGCTGTCAGCACTGCGTCCTCACAGCTCCAGTGTACCGCCTGCCATTTGTGTGGCATTTGCAGCTCCTTCCAAGACCACTCAGGGCTCCACTTCACTAAAACAGGCAGAAGTTCAGCTGAACTCCAGGAGGACATGCCAACTGTACACGGGGGGCACCCGATCCTGCAAGGTCCAGTGGCAGTGATGCCCCACTTTTACAGATCAATAACACAAAGACCACCCTAACTGGCCACTCTAGACTGTCCCCAAGTGAGTGACACTGAACTGGCAAAATGGACTGTGCTGCCAAGATAAGCTCCACAACCCCCGAGACCCCAAATGGAATAAAGTGGGTCTGGGAATGAGATGAGGTGCCAATTAGCATGGCAGGGTGTGCAAAAGGGGCACAAGTGATGGACTAGAGAAACTTGCGGTGCCAGCTCTGCAAACTGGAATTGATGATCCTGGGAAATGACATCCTGGACACACAGGACATGGGGAAGATATGCCAATCTGGCAGTGCAATGGCAACTGAGCGGGTGCTAAGGGTGCCCAGTGGACTCCATTGTCATCATCACCTTCTGGTATGGCACCTGCTTGGTTCAAGATGGTAAAGCACTGAAGAGGGGGGTGAAGGTGGCACAGAATGGGATTGGCACTCAGCAGCCTTCTGTCCGGGACGCTCACAACAGGAGGATTGAAGAGCTCAGGCACTCGGCGTGCCTCCTTAAAGGCCATTGGCACTCACACTGGCAGATTCAGGGCAGTTTGTGCCTGCAAGGTGCCATCATAAAAATCCAAATATGGTAACATGAAAACCATAAGTGTGTGTGTGTGTGTGTGTGTGTGTGTGCCCAGAATTGTCGAGTGCCTTCACCCCAGCTGGAAAGTACAACTGAACCATTGGCATGTGGCGAGGAAGTCACGCGAAAGTCAAATGTCTTAGGGTGGACTAAGAGGTTCACGGAGAGGGGCGAGAAGAACACCAGAAGTGGACCACCCATCACCCTGCCCACCTCACTTGGCCCCTTGTGATTTCGGGTTCTTCCCAAACATAAAAATGGCCATGAAACGACGAAGACTCTCAGACATTACAGGCCTCCAGCATAACGTGATGTCAAAGGACCTCAAGCTGTGGGGACGTGACCAGCAATGCCAGCGTCACCTGATTCGATGTCCAGCTGACGAAGCACAGTTCTTAGAAGGTGACGGCTGCTGTGAGAGCACAGAGAGGCACACATTATTTCTAGAGCTTCATTCCAGGAATTAAATTGTCACAACGTCAACATTTACTTATATAACACACCAGTATAAGTCACCCCTCGTATGTACAATATGTGTGTGTGTAGCCACCGTAATAAAAGGAAAAGCGTCTGTGTGTCTGTCCGGTTGCTATGTCTGTCATTCCAACACATGGCGCATCACCAACATTAGCACCACTTTTACAAATCCCATCCCAAATGACATGTAACAGAGACAGAGAGGCCGAGTGGACACAGACACAAAAAAGCTCTTGTTTGTTTATTAAGGTGGTCTCACTAAGACCAGTTGAAATGTAATAAGCTGGTTTTATTCTGTCCAGCCGTTGGCACCTGCCGGGTGTATTCTGTATCAACATTAGCAGTGTATGTAGTAATAACATGCAAAGCATTTTTCTTTCCAACAGATGGTGCATCACAACCATTAGCACTGCTTTTACGAATCCCATACCAAAAGGCACATAACAGAGACACAGGCCCTGTCTTACCCACCATGCTAAGTCTGCTAAACCTGCCCACAAGGTGGTCTAAGTTAGTACCCACCTTTGTACCCCTTCTCCGAAGCCCACTGCTGGTCCACTGCTAGTCTGCAGCTCTAAGGCGCACTGTGTCACCACTGAACTGCCACCATTACCGTAATATAAGATTGGGCCATCACGGGATCATCCCCAGCTGACTGCACACTGCAACTGACCCCGAGGCTCCAGTCTGTTGTACCCCACATGTCAATCACCTGCTGCAGCCGTCATTGCCCTCTCCAGGACTCCGTCAGTTGAAGACGCCTGGGGTTTTGACGTTCAGATGTCTCCGTATTAATTAAAGAGCTCAGATTGTGAAAATATTTGCAATGAAAATCGTGCAGACTCAGGGTCCGGCCACCGAACTTGGGGACCACCACTCTATCCAGGCGGATGTCCTGCTCATGAGCCTTTCCTGTTTGTTCTTGCGACAGACTGGCATCAAAGCCGGGTAGAGGAACACCAAGCCGACATAATGGACAGACAGTGAGAGACTGGGTGGCAAGGGGCCCCAGTTTGGCCACTGGCAGGGCCGCATGGCACTTATAGTGGTGATGAGCATCTCTGGTGGAAGCGGCTGGCAGGAGACTTGTCCGTCATATGGAGTTGCCAGACCTGACACAATACTGGACATAATACTGGAAATACTCCCAGGTGCGGTGTGAGAAGAAGCTTCTTCACGTCCATTCAAAGGAGACAAGGCTTGTGAGCCTGGGTCACTTAGAGAGCCCCCAGGACAGGATTTGGGGAGCAGAGACCCTCATCTCACACCAGGAGGTGGAGTGCAGTGATCACTACTGGAACACGTCTGTCATTTCTGTCCTGCCCGAATTGTGCTTGAGTTCTTATGGACTGTGTGTTCACATCTCAGAGAAGATTCCATAAAATGGCAGTCCAAAAAAAATAACCCCTGGAAAAACCCGTCCTGTGCAAATCGACGTATCCGTGAAATGAAATCATCTCCTGTGAAAACAGCAAAAAAGTTCTCCACACCCTATGTACCCACCTCGGCCCCCCCGAGTTGTTTCTGGTTAAGAAGCCTCAACACACGCAACATGACATCGTGTACTCGTAGAAGCCGAAGCCGCGACCATCTCTGGAATTTGTCACCGACATATCATATCCTGTGTGAATCCCTGCTAGAAATCACTGACATTGTGAGGTGACGGTGACATCACTGAGGTAAGTCCTCACAGCTCATCCTACCCGAATGGGACTTACGGCCGATTTTGCTCAAATGGAAAGTTTCCAATCCGCCTCTTTATTACCTCAAATGCGGTCACAATCCATCATGCTGGTGACACAGAGGTGACGTGGTGCATGTTGATGTGCACAGAATTTCAGGGGGACTCCCTATGAGGTGGGGGACCCAAGAATTTCTGGAGCAGCGCAGGAGGAGTGAAGTTCTCGAATAGGCCGCTAAGATTTGCACGCCTCAGTCAGTCCGCCGAGTGGCATCACGCTGAGCTCATCGAGGGTGCGTTTTCCGGCATTTATTCCACAATCACGTCGGTCACTTGGCTGATTTTTTTTTCTTTCGCCACCACCAGAGTTTTCTGAGACAACAATGTTTGCGTTTTTCGACACAAAGAGTTTGCTCCCTATAGACGGACTGTGAATCAGCGACACCCCCTGACCAGGTGGCACGGTGGCGCTGTGGTAGAGACCTGGGTTCGCTTCCCGGGTCCTCCCTGAGTGAAGTTTGCATGTTCTCCCCGTGTCTGCGTGGGTTTCCTCCTACAGTCCAAAGACACGCAGGTGAGGTGCATTGGCGATTCTGAATTGTCCTGTGTGTGTACTTGGTGTGTGTGTGTGTGTGTGTGTGCCCTGTGGTGGCTGGCGCCCAGCCCTTAGATTTGTTTCCTGCCTTGCGCCCTGTGCTGACTGGGATTGGCTCCAGCAGACCCCCGTGACCCTGTAGTTAGGATATAGCGGGTTGGACAATGACTGACTGACTGACTGACTTCTTTTTGACAATTATGTAAATAATTAAACATAACAATCCTTTATATGACCAATAACTCTATGAAGGCCAGTGTGGTGTGCTGGGCCAGTATCATCACTTCAGGTGGGGGCTCAGTTATGGGAAGCCCACTGGGGGTAGTGGTGGAGCAGACAACATGGAAGGCCACTATGAACAATGCTGGACAGCCTTGAGGAAATTCAGCCAATGGATCGTTGAGCAAAAGTGTGCTAAGAAACACTACGGGGGGCACACACTTTAATGCCTCACTGCCAGGGCTCTCTTGTCTTTAGCCATGTCAGATGTTTTCTTGTTTTTTTTTTTTTGTAATTCTTGTGTGTGTTAGATATGCAGTCTGGAAGAAGAAGTGCAACTCCATGATGAAAGAACCAGCTGACCCTCCAGGCACATTGGGGGTCTACTGTAGACTCCCTGCAAGAAGAGCTGCTGTCACCCAGGATGCAATGTTAGAAGTCGCCTCCCACAGTCCAAAGACATGCAGGTTAGGTGCGTTGGCGATCCTAACTTGTCCCTAGTGTGTGCTTGGTGTGTGTGTGCCCTGCGGTGGGCTGGCGCCCTGCCCAGGGGTTTGTTGCTTGCCTTACGCCCTGTGCTGGCTGGGATTGGCTCCAGCGGACCCCCCATGACCCTGTGTTAGGATATAGCAGGTTGGATAATGGATGGATGGACTCTGACCTGTTGCAAGTGATCTGGAGATCGAGATTGAAAACGAAAGTGAGGTACCGGCATCCGCTGATCGATCTCCAGCTAACCGTGGTGCCGAAGACGTTTGTGTAGATGAAGACCGCCACTCATAATGACATGAGGTACAAACCCATCATGCGAAGACAGCCTGGCAGCCGTCCTGCCACCTGCGAGCATCTCAAGCCACAAGAGACTGTGAACTGGCGTCCCCAGCAACTGATTGATTTATGTGTGAGACCCTCGTTTTGA
Source organism: Polypterus bichir lapradei (assembly GCA_026402145.1). Taxonomy (NCBI): domain Eukaryota; kingdom Metazoa; phylum Chordata; class Cladistia; order Polypteriformes; family Polypteridae; genus Polypterus; species Polypterus bichir. The sequence continues at coordinate 21,385,754 of JANRMT010062816.1, read as the reverse complement.
GTGCTTTTCAGAAAACTGTGTTTTTCAGCCCTCAAAGAGTTAAAGGACCCCATAAACCTAAGAAGGGCTCTCTGGTCGTACGGCTAAGTGCCGAGTTATGGGTGGTCTTCAGCACGTTTTATTATACCCTCGACGTCATTTTCATTTGAGTGGGTTAACAACAAAAAAAAAAATAAAACTCCACGCAATGCATGTTGGTAAAAAAATTACTGCATCTTTATAAAATGTACAAAAGCTATGTACACATTCAGCACGCGTCCTCTGGTGCTCGCTCACGCTCACTTGAGGATATAAAAGGCAAATTTTGAAATTCCAGCAGCCACACAACCCCCCCAGACTCCCCCCCCCCAAAATCATAGCCACCTCCCGAAGCGTCACGTCATCCCGCCTCCTCGACTTTGTTACACTTTTCCCCCCAATGTTTCAATTAAGCTGCCATCCAGGGAGAAGCGTAGCCTAACAAAAATGGCCCCCACCTAAAGTGGGCATCACTTTTAAGTTTCTATGGATGGGCCTCTTTGGGCTATTTACACAGCGACCCACCTTTGTGGTGCCCCTCTCACGTCGAGTACCTCGGGGACTCTTTTACAGTCATTCGCTTAACACAAATTTACAGACGTAGGGTACGTGGAGATCGACGTAGCGAAACACCACTCCTTCTCCGAAAAGTAAGAAGCTGCTGCCAAGTTCGGCGTCAAAATCAGAAGAAGAGCTCCATCCACGTGTGGTGCCCTGGGTTTGGCTTATCGTCCGTTCATCGTTCTTCTGACTACGTGACAGACACATCGTTCGCATGTTGCAAATCAACACAATTTTGGTAATTTACAAGAAGAGACTGCAATCGACTGCATGTAGCCCGTCTTACAATCCGGAGGTTTCCAGTCGTCAGTATCCGAGAAAACGACTACAACGTGATATTTCTCTTGTCCAGATCATGGAGTGTTTCCGCCTCGCTCAAACTCCAAACAGCAGCTTTTGGGTCCAACAGGCGGGCGAACGTCCAGAAACGGTTAGTAACAAAAAGATAAAATCCAACGTGAAAAGGAAAGTGATTCCCTCTCGACAACTTGGGTCGGTGCTCCGTTAAGACAGCATGTTGAGAAATTTGCTCTCCTCTGCCAGGGCCGTCAACATGGAGCTCATGTCTCCAATGGCCATGTTGGTGACGCCACCTGGCACCGAAGGGAGCGTCAAAGAGTTGCGGGGAGTGGTAAGCCTGGAGGAATTCTGCGAGAGGTTCTGTAGAATGCTGGGACTCAAGGTTCCCGACATTAAGCTGGAGTGGTCTCCGTCATCCATGATGGCGTCGAAGTCTATCTGAGCGTGCTCCATACTCTGAGAGTCCACTGTGCTTGATACCTGATTGACACCCGGAGATGGCATGGCATTGGCTTTCGATTCCAAGGAACACACCTGGGAATGCTGCTCCGCGCACGACAAATGCGCCGGGAAATTTCCATTGGGCTCATACATGTGAATCTGTCCTGAATAAAACATCGTACCGGCATTCCAGTTTGCGTTTGGGCATTGAGAGGCCGCCAGACTCGATGGCCTTTTAGGACTGGCCTCCGATGAGTTGTGGCCAGGGCTCGTGCCAGTCAGAGACTGGGGGCTCCTCAGGAGGTTTTGGGAGCTCATGGCTTCCCGTTGCCTACTCATTGGAGTGGGCCCAGGAGGAGGACGGGGTTGCATCACTGAGCTGTTAAAGCGTTGGCCGACGGGGTTCATGGTGCCAGCTTCGGGCTGTCTGTTAAAGTACTGCTGCCTGGGGCTCATTTGGGGCACCATTGGGTTAAACCCGTCATGATTGGCTACATAGGCCATGTGACCTTGACTTCCATTGGACGTTCCATAGCTCTGCTGCACTGGGTTCTGCGTTGCCACCCCTGTCTTGCTATTTGCCGCCATTTGACTGCCGGTGCAAGCTGACATTTGACCGACGTTGGCGTTCATCAAATTTGGGTTCATCATCGTACTGTTTTGGTTGAACTGCTGATGGTTCTCATTGGCATTCTGACAGTTTGACGGCCTTTGCAGCATGCAGGTCGCCCGTACGCCATTGTACCCCGCACTCCTTTGCATACAGTCATTCGCCGCCATGGGCTGATGGTTGGCGTTAAGATTTTGGTACTGGCTGAAGTTTTGTCGTTGCTGCACCACTGCCAAGTTTGCCCGGGCGAACGGCTGTTTTGTCTGGTTTGGCATCGTGTCCACCGTGCCTGAGCTGACTTCGTTCCACTGGACGGGCATGCTGTTCTCTCTGGGAGAGGGCTGGAACTGCTGGGGATGCCCCGGACTCATTTGGCACGCCGGCATCATTGGCAGGTTGTGGTTCATACTGGTTTCCGCCACTTCCAGCCGGTGCTGGTTACAGAACTGCTGCTGCTGCTGCAAGTTTAGGTTTCCCTGGAAGGCCTGGCCTGGGCTACCATAACCCGTGGAACTGCTGGCCTGGGCAGACACGTTGTTCTGAGATTTTAGGTACTGCACCACATCATCTGGTAGCATGATGTCGTCTTCTGGACTCAAGTTATCTGCATCGCCCGATGCAGTTTCCATGGCAACATTCTCTGTGATGCTTGGTGGCCTGGAAGAGCAGACGTACCTGTGGGGACTGCTTTGGGAGTAGGCGTAATTCTGCAGGGTTAAGTTCCTCCGCTCCATTGGCTGTGTTAAGGGGTTCACGCTGTTTGTGCTGTTGAAGCGTGGAAATCTTGGCATCGCCGCGGTGTCGATATTTGGCCGCCGGATAGGATCGCTCGCCCTCCTGTTTAAACTGCCCGGCACTTCGTGGGGCATCACGCTCGACGTGGTGTAGCCGCTGTCACTGCATCGTCTGGGAACTGTTGGAGGTAAGAAGGGGACAGATGCGGAGTCGTGCACGTCACCGAATAGAGACATCCTCGTGCGGAGACCCATACGGTCCATGTTAGGCAGAGGGGTCGGTGGTGGTCCACCGGTGGCAGCTGCATATTTGGCTTTGAGCCTGTAATGTTGGGCAGGGGTGAGGTTCAAGACATTAGGGATATCGCCACATTGGCTCGCCTCACTGGAACGGCGTGACATGTCTGTGGAGATGGGATCATACGAGTCTGCTGAGCTGACGTTGTTTGGACGACCACCAAACTGGGAAGCATCGCTGGAGCGGCGGCTGGAGTAGCAGGGCGAGATGCCCGATGACCGCCTGCTGACTGTGTAGGCCGAGCTGATGGTGCTCGTTGTGCTGTCCCTGCGCTCACTCAGCTGGCTGAGCATTGTCATCTCGCTGCTGGGGAACTCGCTCTTCCTTGGGTTGGGCAGGAGAGAACTGGAGGCACCAACACTCGACTTGTCCAGCAGAGAACCTGAGGAAAGAGAAAAGAGCCATTGGTACAAGACTGGCATGGGGCGAAACCAGCAAGCAGTCCTATGGGATTTTAATTATAAGGAATGCAGGTGCTCAACATCATGTATGTTAGGCTACTCAGTGATCAAAAATGGGCCAGGCACATGCCAAGTTTGAGCAATCAGAGGACCCCCCCTTTAGTGCATCCCCCTCATTTCCATTATCTCGATGAGAGCCTTTATGAAAGTTCTAAAGGTTTCTGCTTCATCTCTCAAGCTTGCCATCTGTGGTGGATTCCCACCATCCTTTGGGGTTTCTAAATTAAATGTACTTCCCCTAAATCACCACTAGGTGTCTTAGATTACAGGATTCACTACTTAAAGAATTCCAACGAATCAGTTTTATGGAGAAATCTGAGAATGTTGAAGACACCCTGGTTAGGTCCCCATGCAACCTCCTCTGCTTGTAAATGCCACACAAATACTTCCAACGCACTCACTTGCCAGCTTTAGCATCTCACCGTTGTCTCCGGCCTCACTTACTTACTTTACCAGGTGAACCCAAGTCCAGTACTTATCGCAAACGCAAGTTCAAGTGAGATCCCAGTTGTGACATGCAGGGTCACATCTGGTCCCTCTGGAACTGCCTTCAGGTCAGGATGTAGCCTCCATTTTGATCAGATGCTCCAGTGTAGAGCATCCCCCCCTACTGCCCCCTGCAATCCTACCCCTAATATTGGCCTAAAGGAGTAACCCTTCTATTACATAAGGAGTGCCATCAGGTCTTTGTCCCACTTGACTTTTACTCCTTGCCCACTGAAACCGCTTACATTTGTAGTTCTGACCAGGGGTCTCCTCCGTGATGTGCAGAAGTGCTTTGGGCCCACCCGTTGAGATGAACGCTATATCAGAACAAATAAAGACGCGTGCATTCGACCGATTACCGGGCATCTCCAATGACAGCTTATGGCGCGGAGGGACTCGCTCCTCTCTGACTACCCATTTGGTGTTTGTGGCTCAAATTCTTGTCAGGCCTGCTGCTGCTTTGTGTCTTCAGGTTTCCTCGCTTTACTCACCCGTCATGGGTATCGGGGGCAGCTTGGTGTTTCTGACTTGAGAAGATGGGCTGGCCCAGGAACAGGAATCTCTCATTGACTTTAGCTTCTCCTTCTTGAGTTGTTCGAGTCTTTGGGTTGCAGTTAAGTTCTTCCTCAGCTGAAGGCCAGCTGTCGACGTCCCAGAAGAAACAGTGGAGTCCACGATGGGGGGGTCGTCCAGTGCAGTCAGGTCTCCCAGACTGCCTCCACTGTTCAGGTTCATTTCTACTCCACTGTCATTGTTGGTGGCACCCCCAAGTGGGGATGGCTCACTACTGCATGATGACTGACCACCAGGGCTGGACTGATACATCTGAAGAGAAAGACAGAAAACTGTTAATAGAGAGGACGGAGGCGGCAGCCATTCAAAACTCAAAAGCAAACAGGAAGAACTGTGTGAGAAAGGTGGGCATTAAAAAGTGGGCAAGGCAAAGGAAGGATAACTGGACACTTAAGGGTCTTGAGGATTATAATGACGACCACCACTTGATGGGAATAAATGAGCTATGGGACCACATTGTTTCAGCTTTTCCACATGCCATATAAAACTTGAAAGGCAGGGGTCCTCAATTACAGTCCTGGAGTGCTTCAGTGGTCTGCTTCAACCACTTCATCCAGTTTCTTAAATAGAACTGATTTAGTTACTGTTAAGGTACACACTTACTGTGGATTAACTTTAGAATTAATTCACTTGTGACAATTCAGATCCTTTTACTGCCTCTTTTAGTTTTGAACTGTTTTCGTTTTAAATCTGGTACACACAAAAAAACACTGATAATGAAAATCTACAATGGGATAAATGAATATCTGACCCGGCCTGATTAAAGCACTAAGAAGACATAAAGGTAAATTAGTAAACTTTATTATCAGCAAAGCAGACTGCGATTGAGGACCCCTGGACACAGCAAGTCACTCACAGCACACACTCACACACTGCCGGCGTGACATCTGAGGATCTGTGACTGGAAACAGGAACAGAAGGGACAAGAAGGCAGGAGGAGAAACACGGGGGGAAGACCATAAGGATCCTAGGAAATCGCTGGGTGGGCCAGTTAATAGTTGAAAGGTGCTATAGGACACAGATGGGTAGATAGATAGATAGATAGATAGATAGATAGATAGATAGATAGATAG
>JANRMT010062816.1:21342578-21380189 GCA_026402145.1 Polypterus bichir lapradei | reverse complement strand
TAGATAGATAGATAGATAGATAGATAGATAGATAGATAGATAGATAGATAGATAGATATGTGAAAGGCACTATATAACAAGTAGATATTTTTCCCTGGACATTTGAGAGAATTGTGAAAGGCTCAGATGCTCACCTTAGCAGCGGCTGTCCTTATTGAAGGTTGTGACAGAAAAGAGAAAAACACATTGAAGTCACAGACTGAAGCAGAAGTGTTAGAAGAATCACAAAAGACAAGATTAGTGAGTTCAGGAAGACCACCGCCACCATGCCCTGCATCTACGTGACTGTGGCAGAGTTTCCCAAGCTGGTGTGTGGCCTGGGGGCTCTGCAGCTTTTCTTTTATTGTTCACAGCACAATGACACGCACCATTCATGCGCATCACTGCCTGCTCTCTATGGAGTACAGTTTAAACTTTTATTTTACATTTTAATTCCTGTCAAAGTAATGCTGAACAGTTCAAAGGATGATGACATGCATGTCCTCAATGGGATATGTAATTTGAAGCCCCCTTTGGGATTAAACAGATGCTGACAATTCGGAGGGGAGACCCCACCAGGCTTACCACAGAGTTTTCTGACTTGATGCTTTTGACCTGCAGGCAGTCCTCCATGCCTCTAGAGGTGCTGTTGGCCCCCATTTTCTCCTCCATTGCCCTGCCGCTGTGTTTGGCACTCGCTTCGTTTTCTCCATTTTCTTTTGCCGGGTGCGGCCGCGGGGGCACATCGTTGCGCTGTTTCTTGGTCACATGGGCTTCGGGGCCGTGGACCGTCTTCACGTGCTTCCTTAGGGAGCTCGGGTCCGTGTATCTCTTTGTGCAGCCGGGAATTTTGCAGACATAGGGTTTCTGTCAAACACACAAACAGGTCAGTATGTTCAGCATTTTCATTTCTTTTGGCTTCTGAAAATATCAACACAAGACGACATAAGAACCGTGTGAAGCACTTGCTCATTGGATTCCTAGCGTGTGTGTTTCATCATTAAGGCTGGCAGACGCTACCCACGTTTTGCTCACAGTTGACAAACCCAAATCCTCCTACACCCCTAGGACAGCACACATTGGTGTAAACTTTTGACAATGTATTTCATTTTTTTTTTTCCCCACAAGCACAATAGCAATGACAGAAAAGAGAAACGGCGCCATTTCGCCTCATAGCCCCTGACAACACCTGCTGGAGCACACAAGAAATATGAAGGCATTTTCTTCATCCCAAAGGTCCTTTCAATCGCAGACGACTGCCAGAGAACATTATGGGAACTCACAGCAGGTGTGAATGGTTGATGACTCGAAGAAATGAATCTGAAATCTCTGGTGAGGTGACACTTGATTCATAAATAGCTTTGGCGGGTGGGGACTGGAAAGACAGCCAGACCTGGCAATCACTCAGTCTGAATTTTATATAGCGCCTTTCACAAAAGATTTACACAGCATTACATAGCAAGTCTCAGAGTTAGCCATTGCAGCCTCCCAAGAAGACTAGTGACACCCAATCTGAGGTTTAACATCACCTGATGTGCCTTGTCACTCTGTGTTTGCAGTTTTCCACTTTTATAAAGAATTGCTTTTTGACAATTATATAATTATTTAAACATAAACATCCTTTATATGGGGTGGCAAGGTGGCGCAGTGGTAGCGCTGCTGCCTGGGTTCACTTCCCGGTTCCTCCCTGAATGAAGTTTCCATGTTCTCCCCGTGTCTGCGTGGGTTTCCTCCCACAGTCCAAAGACATGTAGGTTAGGTGCACTGGCGATCCTAAATTGTCCCTAGTGTGTGGGTGTGTGTGTGTGCCCTGCAGTAGGCTGGCGCCCTGCCCAGGGCTTGTTTCTGCCTTATGCCCTTTGCTGGCTGGGATTGGCTCCAGCAGACCCCCATGACCCTGTGTTAGGATATAGTGAGTTGGGAAATGACTGACTGAATGACATCCTTTATATGTCCTATAACTCTGTGAAGGCCAGTGTGGTATGCCAGGCCATTATCATCACTTCTGGAGGGGGCTCAGCAAAACGACAAGCTGATCAGGAGGCGGACTCAGTTATGGGAAGCCCACTGGGGGTAGTGGTGGAGCAGACAACATGTAAGGCCACTATGAGCAATGTTGGACAGCCTTGAGGAAATTCAGCCAATGGATCATTTAGCAAAAGTGTGCTAAGAAACACTACGGGGGGCTACTTCATATGAATGGCATTACTCCTCTATAATGCCTCACTGCCAGGGCTCTCTTGTCTTTAGCTAAGTCAGATGTTTTCTTGTTTTTTTTGTAATTCTTGTGTGTGTTAGAAGAAGTCTGGAAGAAGTACAACTCCATGATGAAAGAACCAGCTGACCCTCTACATAAACTGGGGGTCTACTGTAAACTTCCTGCAAGAAGAGCTGCTGTCCATCCAGGAGGCAATGTTAGAAGTTTCCTCACACATTTTGCTTTGCTCCTGCTTAAAGTACATCTTGAATCTCAATTTAAGAAGATGCTATTCTATATCGACTGAGTAAATGTTTAATCCCACTTCTCTGCTGTGCTTCAACCCTTTCTAAACTGTCTCGGTTCTACAAACAAGAGAATGGAGGATGTATTTTAGCCTGACTGTCACCACAGGTGGAGCTGCAGACTGCAGCTGCATCTCCAGGACCGGCTGAGTGAGGGCCACTTAATACGCCAGTAGACAAAAATCTGGGATACTCAGGTCTACCTGGAAAAGTCCTAAAGTGGGGACAATGGTTGAGCTGACCCTATGTGAATGTGCATTAGAAGGCAGGAATTAGCCGTTACAGGGTACACTCCACAGATACAGCTAAAGAAAAAAAAAATACAAGGAGAATGTCCACATCCCACACAGACTGTGACCAAGCCAAGAATTCAATCCAGGACCACTGTGATCCATCCATTCATCTCCATTATGTGCTGCTTATCCAGGTCTGGCTCATGGAAGTGATAGTCTAAGTAAAAATGCCCAAACATCTCTTTTCCTCACCGCCTCTTCCAATTGAGGTGTTCTCAGGCCAGTTGAGAGATATAATCCCTTCAGTGCCCTGAGGTTTTCTCCTGCTTTCATGTGCCCAAAGCACATCTCCAGGGAGGCGTCCCGAAGGTATCCTAATCAGATCCCTGAACATCCTCTCAGCTTTGAGCCACTGCCGAATGTCTACGACCTTCATCCTGTCTCCAAGGCTGAGCCCTGATAGTCTGTGAAGGAAGCTCATTTCTGTGGCTCATAACCGTGATGCAGTTGTCTTGGTCACCACCCAAAGCTTATGACCACAGGTGAAGTAAATCAAGCATTTGGCCTTTCGGCTCAGCTCTCCCTTCACCATGTGCGACCGGTACAACATCTGCATGACTGTGGACTGACGTCTGATCTGTGTGTCCCCCTCCCTTGTGAATAAGACCCCAGAGATGCTTAAACTCTTCCACTTGAGGCAGCACCTCATTCCAAATTTAGAGAGGATACTCCACCCTTTTCTGGCTGAGATCCATGACCTCAGACTAGGAGGTGCTGACCCTCATTCCGACCCCTTCACGCTCATCTGTAAACTGCCTCAGTATGCGTGTGAGGTCACAGGCCAAAGAAACCAGCAGGATCACATCATCTGCAAAAAGCAGAGGCTACAATCCTGAGGTCACCGAGCTGGGCACCTTCCACTAACTGGCTGTGCCAAGAAATTCTGTCCACCTCCATGATGTCCATTCATGAGGTCATCTGTCACTAAACGAGTCCTGCTCCATTCCTGGCTGATCCTGGAGGGTAGAAGGTTGACGCCTGAGAGAGTCTGCTCCCACGGTGTCCGATCTAAGTGCTGGCTATGTAGATTTAAGAGCTGAAGGCATCTCTTGCAGTGCCATGAGGTTTAATTTATGAAGTGCCAGTGCCCCCATCCCCCACCCCCACCGAGTTTCTGGCTCAGACACTTCTCATCCTGACCCCCTGCTGCAGGCCGCTGACCTCATCCAGGGCCCTCACTTTCCCCAATTTGTAATAAATGAGATTATTAAAGCATACCTCATTTGAATGGGTGCGGTTTTGGTGCTTGGCTCGGTCTGAAGCGTTAGAGAAGGCTTTATTGCAGCCCTCGTGCTCACAAACGTATGGCTTCTCTCCAGTGTGGGATCTTAAATGCGTCTTCAGATTTTCCAGACGCGAGTATGCTTTGGAACAACCTTCAAACTGAAAGAGAAGAAAAGAAAAGTTACAACCGAGCAACCCACTCGGAGCGACCGGCGGCTAATAATGTGATTCAGGGCATTCCCATAATCCACTGTCAGCTGAGTTTTATGGCTTGCAGGTTCAAAAACAAGCCCTGTGAATAAAGACATTCATCTCAACTAAAACTCCCTGCACCCTGTGACGTGGAGGCTGCTGTTTAACACAAGAATAAATATCGTTTTATACATTTTCTGGCTTTCAAGAGCAGGCCTGCGTTGTCTTGTTGACAATAAGCTGTAAATTACAAGGCACACATGTGCCTCTGAATTCAAGTGGGAATGGATGCCCGTTGTAAGTGGAGGGATTGAAGGGTACAGAACCGGACAGAGTGACGTTGGGGTGTCAAAGGGATGAGACGATGAGACGTTCCATGGCATGGTGCTTAGAGCTGCTTTGACGTAAGTGTGGCCTGCATGATGAAATCTGTCCATCTGCTTTATAAACGCATTACTTCTGTTGAAGGGTTAGGGGAGGTGGAATCTATCACTGCAACATGGTATTCAAGTCAAGAACGAGTACTCGACATTTGAATTGCACAGGGCAGCTGGTCTCCCATGCGGACACTGAGATACATATTGAGTAAATCCGAGACAAGTCAAGTCAAGTCAAGTTGGGGAGCATGCACAGGTACAGTGCGTTACCGTACCCACTACACGACGAAACAACTCGGGATCCCGGTTGGCAACCCCCCAGGCAGACACGCAGTCCAGTCCCACCCTCTGGAAATGACCCTCCATCTGCTGTAGCCAGGTGTTACGTGGGCGACCACTTGGCCTGGTCCGGCCACTCGGGTCCCCAACAATGAGAACCTTACGAGCCTGATCACCCTCGGGGATTACAATGCAGGTCATGTACCTCATTCGGGACTCCATGAGCAACACAACGTCAAACCAGTGGGACCCAAGGATTTTCCGGAGAGACACACATGAAGGAGTCCATTCTTCATCTCAGGTCACTGGATAGCGTCCGTGTCTGGCAATCATATAGCAAGACAGTAAACACCAGGACTCTAAGGACTTGGACCTTCGTCCTTTTGTAGAGATATCTGGAGTGCCACACACCCCTTTCCAGCAACCTCATGACCCCCCATGCTCTCCCAATCCATCTACTGACTTCATAGGAACAGTCACCAGAGACATGAATGTCACCCCTGAGGTAAGTAAACCTCTCAACGAGTTTGACACTGTCTCTGCAGACAGACACACTGCTGATGGCCGTGCCCAAGAGGTCATTAAAGGCCCTGATCTTTGGTTTTTATCAGGACCCTCGCAAGCCCAGACACTCAGACCCCACACTCAGTCTGTCGAGCGCCCCAAACAGAACCTCCCCTGACTCAGCGAAGATCACAGCATCGTCAGCCTAGTCAAGATCCGTGAATCTTTCTTGACCAACAGATGCCCCACAGCTGCTGGACCCCACGACCTTGCCCAACACCCAGTCCATACAAGCATCGAACAGAGTAGGAGCAGAACACACCGCTGATGAACCCCAGAATGAACTGGGAAAAACACAGAGGGTCTGCCTCCACTCTGCACAGCACTCACAGTACCAGTGGACAGGCCGGCCATGATATCCATGAACCTCGAGGGGATCCCGCGAACCCTCAGGATGTCCCAGAGGGCAGCTCGAGATAAAATAGAAGATCTGGTGAAAATGGACAGAGAGCACCGGGAGAACATGCAGACTTGACACTGATGTAAACAGTGGAGAGCAGGAGCCCTGCAGCCACACCGTCATGGCCTCCTGCATAAAGGCACGTTATACATGTGGAGGACTGTCCATTTACTTCTCCTAAAGTGCTGTGAGGTCCTGCTTCAGCTTCTTATCTATTTTCCATAACATGCTGTCTCCCACATCTTTTATGATATATCTAATAGTATGGGAGTACAACATCTACGAGGGACGTTCAAAAAGCTTGTGCACTTTTATATTTTCGTTGGAGACGGTGAAGGTGGCAGGTGTAGTAATTGGGCAATAAAAAGCTGGTACGACGCTGGGAAAATCGCATTGCAAATGAAGGGGACTATGTAGAAAGTGATGTAATTTGTTTTTGAAATTCTTAATGAATAAAAAGGTGTGGAAACTTTTTTGAAGGTCCCTCGTAAATACAAGATAAAGGGGTTTTCTCTCTATCTGGTGGGAGAAATGGCCTCCTCAAACTTAATAGGTTACAGGAAACCAGATGGTTTATTTAGCCCAAGACAGGACATTGCATAAGCCCACTGTTGTGGACCAAAGTTTGTCCTGTCAATGCTGGGTGGTAGACTTGAACCAACCAATCCCGGGTGGGACACCATTGTACCTGAGAACTGAGAGGATATGTTTTCACTCATCCCTCTATGCATGAAGCGGCCCACTTAATCCAGGCGGGGGGTGAAACTCTTCCAGTTACCTGAAATCAACCCCTGAAGGGAATGCCAGTCTAAAGTAGGTGCGAGGGGGGCCCACTTAATTTATGGGGGTCAAATCCTTTTCAGAACATTAGAATTTTGACAAATGAGAGGAGGCCATTTGGTCCATTAAGCTCATTTGTTCTGCTTCAGCTGCAGTATGTGACCTAGCGGTTTATTCCCGACTCCCTCAAGTGAAGAGGTGACAGGGAGCTGCGTAGCCAGGACTTGTCGAAGTGACAAGTCAACAAGGAGTATCCCATCTGGTATGAACAAAGAGAAGGGTTGCTGTGTCACAAATGACAGTTAAGCTGGGAGTTAAGCTGTCGCGACACACAGTGCATCAAACCCTGCTGGTATGAGACAGCACAGCTATAAGCCAGTCAGGGTGCCCCTTCTAAACCCATGCCCACTGTCAAAAGGGCCTACAACGGTCACGGGACCACCAGATCTAGACCTTGGATCAATGGAAGATGGTCGCCTTGGTCCAGCAAATTCCATTTTCTGTTGCACCATGTCAAGAGACGATACCAGGATGCACTGTGGGAAGAAGACAAGCCAGTGGAGGGAGTGTGACACCTTGAGCAATGTCACTGTTCATGTGAATGTTAATTTGACATGTTCCACATGCCTACACATCGTTTCAGACCAGGTACACCTGGTGCCTTGCCACGCTGTATGAAATGTTCTGGAATGGTTTGAAGAACATGATGAAGAGTTCAAGTTGTCTTCTGGCCTCCATATTCCCCATATCTTGGAATGTGTTGGAACAACAAGACTCATCTGTGATGGAGTTAGAGGACTTGCTGGTGCCAGATCTACAGGACACCTTCAGAGGTCTTGTAGCAACCACTCAATGGTGGGTCAGCACACGGAGGAGCAACAGCATATTATGCTGGTGGTCAGAACAACTTGGAACAACTAATGCCCTGGGCTGTGTTTCCCAAAAGCTTTGCAATGCTAAGGACTTCGTTATCTCGTACTTAAGATTGTTCGTTAATTAGCGAGTGTTTTCTGTAACCCTTCATAAATAAAATAGTACTTAGTCTCATTTGTAAATTAACGCTAATCAAGGGTTGAGGGGCCAGGCCCTATGCCAGCAGCGGTGGGTATCAGGCAGGACCCTGAAAAGGATGCCAGTCCTTCACACACTGAAAGCTCCTATGATAAGGCAGATGAAATGAGACCCTTTCACACAGGGGCGCATTTTTTGCACATTCCTGGGCATCAGCCTTGCACTCTTACAAGTACAAATAGTCCAAACCGGCTAGCGCCAGCGTGTCTGTCCCAGAGGGAGCCCCCCTTTGTTCTTCCATGTTGTTAAGTCTATTAGTCTTGCGGACCGGGTTATCGAGAGATGGCAGTGCATTTTGCCCTGCTGATCCGCTGCCATTTGTATTGGTGACAACTTACCGTGCACTTGTGTGGCTTCTCCCCGGTGTGTCTCCGCATGTGCACCACGAGCATGTACTGCGCCTTGAAGGGCTTCTGCTCCCGCGAGCAATCGTCCCAGCGGCACACAAACTCCTTCTTCTCCCCATGGATGTGGTCGTTATTAATGTGCTGCAAAACAAAGCAGGGGGGTCAGTATGGAGACTCACATGCAGTCTGCACCTTCACAAAACAAAACTGTAGTTTTCTTGTTGATATTCTCAGGTCACGGCAGCCAAATAATAAAAAGCAGCCAACAAAGAAGGGTGGCATTGGGGTCTGAGGAGCTTGATGTTGTATTGACTGGCACCCTTGTCAAAGTCAGCGATGGCCTTCCACCTCCAGGCCTCCATTCAGTTTTGTGCGCCAATGTTATTGGTGTCCCATACAAAGAGTTTGAAAACGGGTCCCTCAGGAATGAATGTTTATGATTCCTATAAGAAAGGTCCTCTATTAAAAGTGGATGTTTCCGAATGGCCATTCAAAGTCTTTTCTTTATTTTAGTATGTTGACCTCACGATACTTTCACAGCAAAATTGGAACCCTGAAAGTATGATGACACCTCATAAGAAAGTTCTGTAATCGCTCGCCAACCCCCCGGCCTGCGCTATGCACCAGCCACTTTGCGTCTCTGCTGCTTGTGTATGTGGATTTCACTTTCACTAAACAACAAATCTTTTAATTCTCGCAGATACACCTCTTCATTGGGAAGAAACTCTACTTTTCCCTGATGGCAACACGAATAAGACCATCTACACATCTCAGACTTACAGTTTAAAGCCTTACAATATCTACATACTTCTGTCGTATCGCCTATGTCCATATATTTGACCTCTTTTCGCATTTTCCATTATTTCACCAAGTAATAATTTCTGTTTGTTTGCACTAATGAGATCTTTACTATTATTTTTTTGAGACTTTCAAATTTTAGTACTTTCATTATCTCTAATCTGCTCTGCATGTGTATAGCAGCAACGTTTTTTGAATTCTTTATGACGTTCTACTTTGTCATCTACTCTTTGTCTTTTATTTCCGGCCCCAGGCCTGGTTAAATCTCTTGGCACAAAGTCTCGTCTCGCGGGACTTGAAAGTACCTTTATGAAAAAGTCACATCTCGTCCCAGGCTCAAAAGTTTTGTGTCATCCCAGGATTTTTTTATATAATGGAGAGATATAAATAATATAAATACTTAATATATATAATTCATAATATATAGATATTGTCACACATTCTGTGGATCATCCTCTGGGCTCTTCTGAGGTATGTATTACCGCCCTGGGTGGAGAAAGGGCGCTAGCGCTAACCTTACCCTCTCTGATCCTTCCACAGTATTGAGAAGACCCCCAGTGATGGCAAATGACTCTGCCCCTTTCCCGGGGCCTTTCCCTCAGCTATATAACCGGTGGTTCCTGGGAGGAGGCACAACACAAAACAAGAGCACACTGCAGGACAGAGCTCCTTCACCCAGTGGCCAAAGCAGGCTTGCTTAGCTGAGAATGGTTCCTGATTGGAGGAAGCCCTGATTTTCATTTGTTTTGATGCCATTGTGTGCACTTTTCGCTTAAAAACTTCACTTAATTAAACGGGGTCAACTGAGTTGGCACCCCAACATTTCAACTTATGGACCTGCAATTTTTCCATTGTGGACAATCTATCTATCTATTATATAGTGCCTTTCATCTATCTATCTATTAATCAAGTAAGTGTTAGCAGTCCAGGGGGATAGGGGGCGCTATCGCTAACTTTATCTTCTGTTTCCCCCACAGCTCTAAAAAGACTCCCAGTGAAGACACCCAGCCCTGACCATGACACTCAGAGCAGGCCCCGTCCTTTCCGGTTGGGACACAAAAAAGGGGGGGGTGGCCCCAAAAGGTGTTACACCTCATTCATGATTGGTTGGTACCCCAATGATTCTTGCTGCTTCATTCTGGTTCCACACCACCAGTCATTATATACATATATATCTATTACAATAATAAAAACTTGAGTTGAGATGTGATCTTCTCGAGAAGACACTTTGACGTCCCGTGAGACAAAGCAGTGAGAAAAAAAGTACAGGCTTTTAAATGATCGACGCACAGTGCGACAAGAAGAACATGCAGCTCGGCAGCAGCAAGACAGTAGCTGATTCATCCGCCTCTCCTTAGCGTGCATTCACCCCCCCCACCACCTTCACAACACGAGCGGCAGAGACGCATAGTGGCTGGTGCAAAGTGTGCATATATATATATACACACACATATCAGCTCTCCCCCATGGCTCTGCCCGCATAGTGCTAAATCAGGACAGTGAGGAGGGTCCTGCCCCACTCCCTACTCCTGATGTCATGCTATCCCCTCTCGTTGACCTGCAGCCTCTCTGTTGGAGTCGCGAGAATAAATTGCTGCCACAAGCGAACTCTGATACTTAGCACAATGAGAGAAGTCGCTAAATCAACCTGAATGTGCATGCAAATTCTAGAAAAAAACCCCGATCTAAATCCGTTAAGTAGTTCTCTCGTGAAAAGTGGACAGACAGACAGACGTTGGATTTTATACATATACACACACACACATACAATACGGATTCCAGTTTCATTGTCTTGTTTGAGGAGTTAATTGTTTTGTCGCATAATGAGTTGTGTTTAGCCAAGCTGAATTTCCAAAAGCCAGAAATATACCCAGGTAATGGCAGGTATTGTGTCTGGTTAAGAATATTTTCAGTACATTATTGGGGGACGCCAGTTAAGAGAAACCACCATGTCCCATTAATCAATACAAGCTTTGCCCCATTATTTTTTTAAAGTGTTTAACTGGCCAGCTTTTCACTAATAATAAAACTAATTATATATCTCACATGACTGTGTCATTTTTATATTGATAATAATTTTGAATGCATACCTGACTGGGGGGTGCCAGTTATAATTAACCACTTTGTCTCATCTCCTCTTTTTCCATTCCCATTTTATTCATCATATTATTATAGTCTTTACAAGTAATATAACTAATAAAATTGCCTCATGACTACTTTAGTTTTACTCTTATTAATATTTTCAGTATCTGATTGCCCCATTAATGAGTGCAGGCTGTACTCAATTAGAGATTTAGTTTACTTCATTATTTTATAAATCCCGTAGTCTCAGTGCCATCACTGACAATCCCAGAAACACAGCTGCAGTGTGACTCTGATGGGAGCTGAAGGGCACACAGTGAGTCAGCGGTGGGATTTGAACTGAAAGGAATTCTCCATCCAGAAATGGCTGCTATTGTATGTTAGAGGTGACGATCGAGGATGACTTTTAATCTTTCTGACACAACGAGCGTCAATGGCCAACCCCATTTTAACGGTGGCAGACGCACGCAGCACATCCTTCAGCCCCCATTGACATGCTGGGGTCTGAGCTCAGTTACTGGACTTTATTATTTTTATTTTCAAAAGTGTCATTTTTTTAAAAGCCCCTCCCCTCAACTTCATCTGTCCATAAAAAAATAAAGAATGCAAAACACCAAGTGGGGCATTTAGCACCCCCTGAATTTTTATTTTCTGTGTCGCCAAATTAGCCCTCTGGGCATGAGCCCCCCCCACTTGATCTCAGGCCGGCCTTGCAGTGGGGTCAGGACTGTGAAGGTGAGCTGGTCGGCTGGGTATTCCGTTCTCACTTTGGGCGCACACTTGTAATGATCTCAGTGACCTTAAAAAGAAAAGCGATATTCTACCCTCGGCCTCAATCAATGGCTGGCATGTGTCCCTCCTTGATACTTTGCTTGTTCTGGGAAACCTCAGCATGTTTAATGAACAAGAGTGTGTGTGTGTGTGTGTGTGTCTGCGTGTGCACACCCGGTGTGAGGAATACCAATGGATTGGAGGCTCGTGGGCTTTGCAGAGGCTTCAGTTTTGCACATCACAAAGCTTGGCTTGCCATCCTGCACTTGACACGGCCGCTCACTCTCAAGTCAACAAGCAGGGCCTCACAGGAGGGCGGGCAGGCAGGAAACGACTAATTACAATCTCCATAGACGGATTTCATTCTCATGATGTAAAGCCGCCTTCCACCCAGGCGCTAGCCGGCTTAACTGGAGGCCAGCCTGAACGGTGCACTGACGGCCGGTTTGGTGCTCCTGATGTCCTCAAGAGTCATCGGTCCAACCTGGGGTCACATACAATACAATACAATACAATTTACACTCATCCCTCTATGCCCCTGAGAAACCTCAAGGAGTTTGAGGAACATTTGGAAGCCATAAGAAAGAAAGAAAGAAAGAAAGAAAGAAAGAAAGAAAGAAAGAAAGAAAGATGCCCATGCAGTACAAAGGAAATTTGATTTTCTACTGCACCTCCTACCTGTCAGACTGTGCATTGCCTCAAAGCGCACTTTCCTTGGCATTAAACTCCAAAAAAACTGTCAAAATGCATTTAATGGCATCTTGAAAATAATTAAGAGCCAGAGGCGGGACCAATCCATGCCCACCAATTAGATCACCTGCCTCCAATAAATCTTTTACTTTACATGGCATTCTCCTCCTTGTTCATTAATGGATGTAAACAAAACAAAATTCTTGATTGCTCTGCAAAGTTCTTTTGTTTTAAAAGTTGCTATACGCTACAATTAATAATTAATAGGCAAGCATTTATTACTTGGGGCAGAACAGTAACTCCATTTCAAAAGCCATGCCTGGTCCCTGCTTATGTGAACTTTGCTTGTTCTCCCTTGTCACACACGAGAGGGTTTGAGGGTCACCCTCCGAATCCTTCCCAGGTATGTACTACCACGCCGAGCCGAGAGGGGGCACTGTTTCTAACTGCCTTGTCTTCTTTCTCCTCCACAGTGCACTGAAACTGCCCCAGTGATGGCAACTGATTCTGCCCCTCCTTCTGGTCCCTGGGCCATAAAAGGGAGACCATCCAATGGAGACGTCACTTCAGGTTCAAGCGACCGAAGGAGTGGAGCTCCACAGCCTGTTAACAATCTCTGTCTACGTCGTAACTGAACTAGCCCAAGTGTTACGGGGCGTTTTTGTTATGCTTTTCCAGTTAACGTGGGATAGCACCCCAAAAATTCGTTACAGCATCAGCTCGTTATTCACACCCTCCACGTTTAGTTTTAAATTAATTCTTTCTTATGAGGGGGGGGGGGGGGAGGAGTTGATTTGATTCGAACCTTGTTTTGCAAAAATTGACTTGCTTGTCTGGAATGTTATTTGATTTTAATAAATTCAATAAAATGTTAAGAAGAAAAAAAAAAATATTCCAAAGACCTAGATGACAGATTAATTAGGAGTTCCCTACTGGCCCATCAGTGTGTGTGCATAAGTAGGTCCTTCAATGGATTGGAGTCCCATCCAGGATCAGTTACTGCCTTGCACCCGGTGTTGCTGGGACAGGCACCACCTCCCCAGTATGCTGAACATGATAAGAAGGCTAATAATGGAATGCTGTTTTCTGGCTGTGTTCTTTCTATCTGGTAATCCGGAACAAACTATGAAGACATGAAGTTGAAGCAGCAGAAACCATGACAGACTTGAAGAAGCATCTGGAGGGGACATTGGGATAGCTCAGCTATTGGCTAAAAAGACTGGCTTGATGGACTGAATGGCCTTGGCCTCCTTTGTCCAATCTTTTAATTTCTTACATAGTGTGAACGCTAGGTGGCACTGTTTCCCCTTTAAACCCAACAGACAGACGTTCAGGACACAGGGTAAAAGCACTAAGTAGTCTTTTTAATTGTTTTCTTCTCTAACAGGGCTCTCTATGCACCACAACCACAATAACAATGGCAAGAAAGGCAACACCAACACAAATCTTCTCTTTCTCTTTTTCTCCTCCACACCTCCCAGCAAGCTTCGTCCACCTCAACCTGACTCTGCTGGATCTTCAGACATTTCTTTAAATCGTCCTCGACCCGGAAGTGCTTCTGTTCTTCATCTCATGTGACTTGCTAGCACTTCCGGCTCAGAAGGAGAACTTAATTTCTTTAATTAGCCCAGTACTTTGGGGCTTTCATTCTTGTGACTTCATACTTCCGGGCTATAAGGGAAGATATGACTCCCCAGGTTCTCTCAAAGCGTCCCCTGGTGGCACCCACGGTACCCAGCAGGGTTGTGGTATAAAACTACATGACCCATGGTGCCTTGCAGGAATCCGTGGCACTGCTACACTGCAGGGAAGCTGCCACCTAACGTCCTGGGGGAAACAGCGTCCCAAAGAGGTTGCCTTCCCCCATCCTTCCACTCTGTGGGTGTCCCGGCCGTCTGTCACAATAGTTTAACCTTGAGCAGGGATGACTGTGTGGGGACAAAATCAGCGTCCGGAAAATTCTCAAAGGCGTTGATAAAATAAATAGTGAATCGCGTACTCAAGGACATCAATGGAAATTAAGGGGAAGTGCGTTTAGGACCAAAGCCAGGAAGCAGTGCTTCACACAAGGAATTGTAGGAATCTGGAGCAAACATGGAGCTCAAGCAGAAACCTGGACAACCTTTAAGAAGGGTCTGGAGAAGACAATGGGACAGCTTAGCTCCCAGCTGCACAAACGGGCGACAAATGGACTCAATGGTCACCTCTCATTTGTCAACATTCGTATGTTCTTATGTTCTCACATGTCAACTAACTTGCTCCACTACAAGAAGGTGTAGATGCCACATGGGCTGGATGGGCATCCTGGCCAGGAGAGGGTGAAGACCCGGAAGGAAGGACCGGAAAGGGTTATCAGTGCCCAGTGGGAAGCAAGACATGCTGGGAAATGTAGTCAAACAGGGCAGCCCTGCTGGGGTCACGTGGTGCCACAAGAGGGTGCTGCTGGGAGACAAGCTCCCAACTGTGATGGACTTACATGTGACCCGGAAGTGCTTTGATCGGGCGATCGCCCCGGCACCGGAAGTACCCCCGGGTCTGTAATAAAAGGGGCTGCACTCCCTTATCCAGGCGACAGGAGCTCGAGAGGCAACACTTGACTGAAGGAGGAGAAGGAGGGCAGTGTGGTGGTGAGAATTGTGGAGAGGAAAACAGGTAGAATTTTATTGTGCTTTTGTTACTACTAGAAGAACAAAGGTGGATAAGTTGACCCGGGACTGTGCTTGTGTGTTCGTGTCGGGGTTTGGGCTTGCTGATGCCCGGGTTTCCTTCACAAAGGCTGTACTAGGACATGTCCAGAAGCAGCATCTTCATTTGAGGCAACTCCTTGTCAGCCATAATTGTGGCTTTATTAACCTGAGACCCCAGTAGGAAAGAGAAAAATCAGGCTGGCTGGCCACTCTGTTAGAAAGGTGCACAGGTATTGGGGGTCTGTGAACCACAGCCTCGTCCCGACCCCTCATCCTGTGCTGCCATCTCTGTTGAGTGAGCTCTGGGTTCAGAGGCCACAGCCATTGCCGTATAGTCAATCAGGCTCACTACTCTGGACGTCCCTGAGCCTCAGCACACACAAGTCAAGCACACTTTCCGCGTCACTCTGCCATTTTCCTGCTCTGTCTTTTGATTTCTTCTTTTCTTTATCACAGGGAGGTGAGCCTGACGCACACTGGAACAAGTTGTCACTCGCTGCGTGATGAGCTGTAATTAAGTACAACAACACAGTGGAGCAGCAGCCGGCCGCACGCAGCCGAGGTCCTGTGCCAAATAGGAAACGTCTCTCAGGGGCCCAACGTGTCCAAAAATACAGAGAGTGCGGACGATCAGGTCATCAGCTCACAGGTACCTCACTTATTTTACACAAACTTAAGTTGACATTAGCAGGAAGTCCTCTCACACATGAAGCTCCAACTTTTAGAATAAATGTCCCCCTTAACTTTTCCACACACTCCTCTCCAGTTCAGGCTCTCTGCACGCGTTAACGTGTTTGATGACATGCAAATGTCACGTTTAACATTCCAGCAGTTTGAGCATGAGCATCACACAAAATCTTCTAAACAGCTGTGGGGACAGGGAATTGGCCAGCTGGGTCCAGCTGTTGACACCCAGAGCTCCGCTGAACAGCCAATCGGATTGCACGTTTATGTCACCTGATGGTCATCAATATTTGAGTCAGATAACCGTCTCACAACCTGAATCTTAACCACAGTGCACTCGGGCGCATCACGGACCACCACTGACAACCCCAGAAATGCAGCAGAGCTCTGGAGGTCTGCAGTGTAACTCTAATGGGAGTGGCCAGCTGAGGGGCTCACAGTGAGTCAGCAGTGGGATTTGAACTGAAAGGAATAATCCATCCAGAAATGACCAATATTGTATGTTAGTGGTGACGATCGAGGAAAACTTTTAACGAGCGTCAATGGCCACCCAATTTTAACAAGAGCAAACAACAAGAAATCATTCATAAAAAAAAAATTAATAAATTACTTGTGTCACAAATGTGACACATGTAATGTTTCAAAGGTGTATCTTGGATAAATTATTGTTAAATAAAGCATTTCTGAAAAATCCTCTTGCAAACAACAATGAAATGTCCACAAACAAGAACAGGTGAGCTGTCTGAGGAAAAAACTGACACATACACTCAAGTGAAAACCCCGTGACCATCCTCAAGGACCCCGAGACTCACATGGACGAGCTGGTCCTGCGTGTCGTACTCCTTAGTGCAGCCCTCCCAGTGGCAGTTGGTTTCGTAGATCACTTCAGGTTCTTGTTTGCAGTCGTCTTTATCGAAGTCTTCTTTGAGGTCAAGGATTCCAGTCAGGTGATCCTGTGATCAACACAAAGGAACTTAGTGCATCATGGGAAATCTGGACATCGTTTAATATTTACAACTTCATTATAATACAAAACTCTTTAAGCTATATCAATTATCTTAAAAGCAAAAAAAGGAAAAAAACGCCTTCATTTTTATAGCACCTTCCTTGTCTATCTCTGTGTATTCATGTTATATACAGTATGGACTGTATAACAATAATGTAATCCTGTCTATTGTCACACACGTGTGCATGAGAGGAAGCTAAAGGGCCTGAATGAGAGTAATTCCATGCCTGACCAGGGGTGGCAGAGTGCACTGACTCTTTCTCTCACTTCTCTGAAAACCAGTTACAGGAAATCCCACCTGTCCTTTCATGACATTACTTCCAGTTCTGGCCCCTATTGATGACATCACTTCTTCTGTTCATCCTTAAAACCGCCATCATCATGACAAGCAAATCAGTTCTGCTCTGGACTCTGATCTGTACACTTCAGTACACTTACTCAATTAATATGCAGCCAGGATATAATATATGGGTGGCTGCCCCAAACCTTTTTGTGGTTTTTTGTTGATTCTTGTGACACTATTTATCTATCTATCTATCTATCTATCTATCATATAGTGCCTTTCATGTCTTTCTATCTATTAAATAGTGCCTTTCATCTATCTATTATATAGTGCCTTTCATATCTATCTATCTATGATATAGTGCCTTTCATATCTATCTATTATATAGTGCCTTTCAAGTCTATCTATCTATCAATTATATAGTGCCTTTCATGTCTTTCTATCTATCATATAGTGCCTTTCATATCTATCTATCTATTATATAGTGCCTTTCATATCTATCTATCTATCTATGATATAGTGCCTTTCATATCTATCTATTATATAGTGCCTTTCACGTCTATCTATCTATCTATCTATCAATTATATAGTGCCTTTCATGTCTTTCTATCTATCTATTATATAGTGCCTTTCATATCTATCTATCTATTATATAGTGCCTTTCACGTCTATCTATCTATCTATCTATCTATCTATCTATTAAATAGTGCCTTTCATCTATCTATCTATTATATAGTGCCTTTCATATCTATCTATCTATCATGAATGCAGGGAAAAGGTTGGGGTTCCAAGGGAAGGTGAGGGGGTTGGTTTGGGGGAGGGCACCAAAGGAAGGGGAGGGGGTGGGTTTGGGGGTATCATCACAGAATGTTTCCATTGCTGGATTTGCTACGGACCATATGGTGCAAAAGTGCAAATGGGGCGGCTGAAGCAGGTGCCACAAAAAGGGCGCTTCCACATCCCTCCATCTTACTGTAGGTTTGTAAGCTTGCACATTAAATGAAAAAATTACATACATACAAACATACAATAATAAAAATAAGAATCAAGGTTAATGATATAAATTACAACAAAATTAGAATCTTGTATCTGCCACACAGCCCACTGAGGCACTCGTTCTAGGGTTGGTCATGTCGGTTATCCTGTTCAGTCATCCACTGAGAGCGACTGCAGTGCAGCGCTGCCAGACGTATGATAATTTTTGAAAAACAGAATTTTATTTTCTGGTTTATTATTGTTTACATTTTGAATTAGATATATATGGGGGCACCAAAATCTTTGAAGTGGTCCTAATCCAGCCCTGCGTTGCATCACTCCCAGGTATGCTCTTATTTGACGCTGTTGACAGCTGATGTGATAAATCATAGCAGGCGTCTATTTATTGATTGTCTACTACGAGTTAACTGGTATTTGGCCTTCAACGTGCTGAAGAAAGTCCCATCATATTTCTGATTGCACTTTCGTGGCAGAGTGGTCGATTTCCAGCCTATACTCTACTCCCACTACTTCTCATCCCAGTTACTCTTTTTCTTTTTTTTAGCATCCGTCAAACAGCTGGATTTCTTTCCCATTTCATTGTTGGTTGGGATTTGGGTCCTAAAATAAGTAGTGCCACATAGGCATGACGTGTCAGCCCCTCATTCCCACTTGTTTTCTGAGGATGAACAAACCATGACAGCAATTTAGTATCTTAAAAAACAAACAAAATAAGCAGATACTGAGCAGGAACGTCACAAAATGAGAATACAGGAGAAGTCAAAAACAAAGTCAAACATGGGGTGAAAATCACTTTTTTTTTTTGCTGGCACAAGATAAAGCAAACGTGACTCCAGGGTACGTCTTCCTTGAGGATATCTGGCGGAAAAGTTGCCTTTCTAGAGGCATGCCCCCGAGGCGGCTCAAATTGTTTTCAGATTGTGCGGTTTCTCCACCTAAGCTGCCGCGCTCCAGAGACGCAGCACTTCACCCGTAACGTGCTGACTACAGCATGTTTATCTTTCCCCGATATGCTATCTTCATCAATTCTCCCGGCCCCTAGATGATTCCGTTTGTAGCCGGCCCAATGCATCATGCAGAAACCTGCCTCTGAACCCGACGCGAGCGAGGAATTTGTCAAAAGGAAGAATACACACACAAAAAAAAAGGGCCTGGATGACAATAACGCGGCCCCATATTTCATTAAAATGAAGAGACCTGGCAGTTGGAAAGAGTAAAAAAATGAATGAATGCAAAGCTCTTATCACTGGGAGTTTTTCCTTTATAGAGTTCAAAGGAATGGCTTGTGGGTCAGGGGACTAAAGGCCTCCCCAGGGTCAAATATCAGAGTAGTGATCAGACAAAAGAGAATCACCAAACAATTAGAGCGTAGCCGGATCGCAAAAGGGAGTCCTGTTTAAATCCGGTGGGGATGCCGCCTGGACTTGGGACGTCACCCTTGTCTTCCATTTCTTTACTTCAAATGAATGCTTTATTTCTTCCTCTGCACGTTTTTCTGATCTCTCACTAATGCACACTTCATAGAGACGGCGTAAAAGCCCACTTAAAGTCGGCATGTAAATCTCGCCGTCAAACAGCTGGCGCCTGCAGCTTGATCTTTTAACCCCGTGTTACCTGAGCTCCTGGCGAGGCAGGCCTCAGAGCCTCCATCTCTGTCTTCACTTTGGATCGCTTGGTTATCATTGGGTTCACCGTGCTGCTGACGGCCGACTCACCACTTGCGTTCTACACATACAGCCAGGAAAAGAAAAAAAAAAAAAATTGGAAGAAGACCAACATTAATATTTCCCTTTGATGGTGCATAATTACCACGTTCCCATCTTGTAAGAAATGCATTTTAAGAAGTGAAATGCGCCACCGAGACTAAACAGTTTACGCTGTACATCTATATATAATAAGAATTGTATACAACACGCCAAAAGGCACAATGGAAAAAGACAAAAAAGGACAGTTTGGGCCAATCAGAGTGCCCCGTAATGGATGTAAGCCACTCAGATCCTGGGGGAAGTTGTGCACATTTTATATTCTAGTAGTTGGACTCTAAAAGGGCCATCTGTGGTGACACTCAGGTCTCACAGAGTGACCAGGGCCAAGGACACTTTGAACACTTCAACTATGACATGGACCACCAATAGGTGTCACTGCTCTCTCTACACATTGAAGGCTCGCCATCGGCCCTGCCACACTGGGGGTCCCCTGCCAGGGAGCAGTTTTGGATTCCTTATCCTGAAACTAAAAATGCCCGGGATTAAGGTTCATACGGGCTGCCAGAGGGGACTGCTGGTTGTGGAACTTTGGAATGAATCTTTCTTTGAGTGTGTGTGTTACGCTGGCCTTTGCTCGATGTTGGCATCAGTACCACCAGGGCCGTTCTTAGGTTTTTTGGAGGCCCTAGGCGAAGGTACCTGTCGGGGCCCTGCTGTTTCTCTCCATATGAAGGTATGATAATGATTTTATCCATATGAATGAATAATAATTGTTTCATCCATATAAATGCATAATAATTAGTGATGTACAGCTTGCCACCCCCCTGGCCTCTGCTATGTGCCAGCCACTTCACGTCTCTGCCGCTCCTGTTTTGAAGAGGGTGGCTGAACGCACCCCAAGGAGACGCGGTCGCTCCTCCGAATCCCCCTCTTAAATGGTGATACAATGGGATACAAATACAGTTTTTTTTTACCTCATTTTTGCTCGATTAGCTGCTGGCCTGCTGCTGCTGCCGTGTGGTGTGATCTGTATCTCGTGCGGCACTTCAAACATTTAAAATCCTGTACAGCAGCTGTCCTACTCTTTGTCTTTTATTTCCGGCCCTGGGTGTGGTTAAATCTCCTGGCAGAGAGTCTTGTCTCACGGGACATGAGTTCTTGATATTTGTTAGTTTATAATTTAAAAATGGAATAAGAATCTGAACATCTAACAACATCACATTAAAGTTCGATAAATTCTAAAAAGAAAGATACCAAACATATATATGTAGGTTTTAAAATAATCGTGACAAACAACGTGACATAAAATCGCTGCACTTTTAGGCTTAGGATTTTATATATAGAGAGTAGATATATCAGATT
Source organism: Polypterus bichir lapradei (assembly GCA_026402145.1). Classification (NCBI taxonomy): domain Eukaryota; kingdom Metazoa; phylum Chordata; class Cladistia; order Polypteriformes; family Polypteridae; genus Polypterus; species Polypterus bichir. The sequence goes on along the minus strand of JANRMT010062816.1, from coordinate 21,359,116 downwards.
TGAGAGGAAGATGTCAAAGGAACCCACTGACTATGCCTAATGTAGCATGTAAATCAAACTTTAACGTAAAAACACCTTGCATACTTTCATTTTTGCAAAATCTCTGATTAAATCTGAATAATCGAGGGAGTCGACGACTTTGTGCTCAACAGATAGTAATGCTAAGCCATTATGATTGATATGTTGCACAGATGCCCTGGCAGGTGAAGAGCATAATCTGCCCACTCACTAGCCCAGGGCCCGCCATTACCATTGATGCTGCCTCTCGTCACTGTTTCCTCTCTGCTCATGCATAACCATACTGATAATTTTGCTATTTGTACTTCTGAATTATGGACCTGTAAGTTGCATTTGGTTACGGCTAAAAAAAAAAAAAAGGCCGGACGGGGTCCTTTGGCAGTGGGGGTCCTAGGCGGTCGTCTACTTTGCCTATGCTTAAGAATGGCCCTGAGTACCGCTGCCTCATAGGTCCGTAGTGCGACTGTAGCCTATGAGGCCGTGCCAGTGTGTCAGACTGTTTGGCTGACTGTCTCATACAACACTACAGAACAGTCGAGTGACCAGATCAGGTCTATGGTTGTCATTACTTGTTACTGTGACTCTCATCGTTGGAAGGGTCCAATTGGGTGTCACTTGTGCAACTGCTCACTCACTTCTGCAGCCTCATTATTTTTTTCCACAGTCACAAGATGATCAGCCTAAAATAACATTTTTCATTTTGTGTGTATAAATCACAAATGTCCAGCCCCAAAAAACAGGCTTTAACTTAGTGTGACAAATGCTAAAATTAAATGGCAAATCTCCAGAGCTACTGAAAAAAAACTCCAAACATAATGTCAAATGTTTAATTTAAATAACAAACTAACGACATAAATTGCAATTACCTTGGGTGATTGGCGAATGGAAAACTCAAATGGTAAACGTACAGTGTAAATAACAAATTTCAAATGCAAATATCCAGAAATACTGGCAAAAAAAAAATCAAACAGGAATAGTGAAAGTGCAAGGTGAACAAAGGCAAATCTGTAAAATGAGTTGCAAAAGTCAAACTTAAATGGCAATACAAACTGAAAACTTTAAAATGCATATGGCAGGTGCACTTCAATGACAAATTTCCAGTGTGAATAACAAATATGAAACTTAAATGACAAATCTGCAGTGTTGCTGGAAAAACCTAAACCTGAGAAATCAGGCTGAAATGAGAAGTGTGCGCCGTAAACGGCAAATGACAAAGTTAGACACCAAGTGTAAAGTGACAAATGTCCAAAGTGGATGGCAGATAACCGGAGTTAATACCAAAGTCTCATATTAATGACAAATATCAAACTTAAACTGCCAATGCTAAAGTGAACAAACGTAAAGTGCAAACGCCGAACATAAAAGGCAAATGTCAAACTTTATATAAATGAAGTCCAGCTTAAATGTCAAATATCTGTTATGTTATGTCAGGTTTTGTTCTTTGGGTTTTATCATCTTATTGCTATCTGTTATTTTACGTGTTCTCTGTTTTTATGCATTTTTAGTACGCTTTTCTTGTTTCCATTATTATCTGTTATGTTTTGTGTGCACATTCCTTGCTTTATGCAGATGGTAGAGGCGGGGCCACCATGACATCACTGCTGAGGGACCGCCCTCAGTCTATATATATAAATATCCAGCTGATAAGTGAGGCTCTCAGAGGTTCACTAATTAGTTTTAAATTGTGTTAGCTTTTTTTTAATTTTATTTTTCCGACTGTTTTTTGTATGTTGCTGTTATTTTGCATATTTGGACTTGTTTTGCTTTGGATTGCCTTTTACACATTTTGGCACTTATTTTAAAGAACTTCATATTTGTTTTCATTTTGATAAATAAAATATAAATTCTTTATTGCTTTTGATACTTTATTTAATTAATTTATTTGGTTGATGCCCTTATCCAAGGTGACTTACAGCACTGGAGAGATACAATTGGTTCCATTTCTGAATGCTTTTTCCAACTGAAGCACCAGCAGGGGGAGTGACTCACTCATGATTACGCTAGTGGGTGGAGCAGCCTGACATCACGACTCCTGAGTCCTCCCTCAGGCTATATGAGAAAGCTGTGAAGGCTCAGGAGCTGGGAATCATTCGTTTACTGTCGAGTTTGTGAGTGCTGCCATTTATTATTGTTGAATTTTCTGGTTATTGATTATGAAAGATTCTGTTCATTGGATTTTGTTTTGTGACTTCTTAGCTTACAATTGACTTGCGTTTCTTTTGCTCTGTTGAGCTTTTCTTTATACTTTTCAATTTTTGTTCAATTTATTTATGGTGAGATCCTTTTTATACATGTCGAGGGTTTACTGTCACTCCTCCTCAGGGCTGAATTAAGCGTTAAGCAAAATAAGCACCTGCTTAGGGCATTAAGAGAAAGGGTGTGTGTGGGGGGCATTGCCAGATTTAGCATGGAACATGTGGAACAAAACTGAAAATGGAGCAGCTGAAGCAGGTTCCACAAAAAGGGGCTTTCACATCCCTCCATCTCACTGTAAGTTTTGTTTCATTTCAGTTTATTACTGTTTATATTTTGAATTAGATAGAGGGGCACCAACATCTTTCAAGTGTTGAGGGCCTCTAAAGGTCTTAATGCAGCCCTGATTCTCCTCATTTGGGGCCTTTTGTTATACTTTTGCATAGTTCTTGTTGTTTTGCCAGCTCCATTTTTGGGCCTGCTCTGGCTGAAGCCTGCAAGTCATCTGACTGACTGACTTTGGGTGCACCTCTTCTGGGCTGACCAGTGAAGATCTGGCCCTGAATTTTGTAGGTCTTTCTGGAGGCCTTACACCCAATTCTGCCAGCTCATGACTTTATTTAATCATTTTGTATTTTTGTTTTTACTGTTTCATTGTCTTTTTGTATTGTTACAGGTGCATTCATTTTTATTTTTTACATGTAGCCCAGGTTTATGACCCAAACATGTGGCCTGTGATGTCCTTTTTTTTTTTTTTTTACTTCAGTTCTTTGATTCTCGTCTGATTGGTTTTGGTGCTTGAGCCACTGAATTCCCGGTTACGACCTTTGCTTGCTCTCCAGTTACGTTTCTTCTCCTGATTCAAGCTATTTTTTTCCACTTTTACTCTTTTAGGGTGGATGACGACTTTTGTTGACGTGAGGGGATGAGGGCGATAATCAGCTGTAAACGTCGTCGAAACTCGCCATTACGGTAAAGGTGGGCTCTCTTTGCTTGGAGGAATGTGAGATTCGTTGATTTGATGTCAAATCTCTGCGTGTGCGTGAGTAGCATCAAGCAAACACTGGCAAAAACGGCATCGACGTCTGGCGAGAGAGCGAAGTGCGTGCACAAAGCAAAATACTCTGGGGACGGCATTTTATGTACATTTTATTATTCTGAACTGGACTCGGACTCCAATTTTGTTGCAAGTGATCAGGAGATTGAAAACAAAACTGATGCAGCGGCATCAGCTGATCGTGGTGCTGAACACTTTCGTGCAGCTGATGTGCCTATGGCAATGTTCGCCCAGAAGGACCCACACTTACGATTACAAGGGGTACAAACCGGATTGTGTTACACTGTGACTGCCACCACTGCCGCACACAGCTGCTGCCACCAAGGATGGCAAACACGCAACAAGAGTGGCCACAGAACCAACAACATTTGTTTTATGGCCATTTATGTGAGAAACTATTGCTGTGTGTGCTTTTTAGAAAATATTCAGCCCTGGGAGAAAAGGGGAAAAAAAAATCAGCCGTAAAAGAGTTAATGGTTTGGCCTTTTGAAAATTTTGTGCCCTGTACCCCCTATTAAAATCATGGTAATATCAAACTTAAGAAGAAAACGCCAAGATTTGGGAATTTGCCATTTCATTTTGCCATTTGCAGTTTTAGAGTGTGTGGCGAGTGCCTGGGGGTGGTACCCAGCTGGGACGCCCAAGAGGACCGGAGGAGGGCTTGCGCCTCCTCCAGACCACGATGGGGCGGCCGCCCTGGTTGCTTTGGGGACCACGGGTTGGGAGCTTGGAAGCTCAACCCTGTAGGGGCCCGTGGTCACCGCCAGGGGGTGCCCCAATACCTACAGAGCCCTGGACCTCAGGGAAGAGGATCAGGGACACCCAGAGTGCTTCCGGGTACGCAGCAGGCACTTCTGCCACACTGGGAGTGTGCCACTGGGAAGATTGCCGGGAAGCACCTGGAGCACATCGGGATGACTATAAAAGGGGCCGCCTCCCTTCATTCAGGGCTGGAGTCGGGTGAGGAGAGGACTAAGCTTGGAGAAGAGAGTGGAGGCGGTCTGAAGGAGAAAAGGCAGAGTGTGAAAGGCCTGGACTTTGGGGTAAAGTGGGTTGTGTGGCACTTTATGGACTTTATAAATAGAACTGTGAATAAACGTGTGGTGGTGAATTTAACATGTCTGCCTGTCTGTGTCCGGGGATCATTCCACAAGTGTTAATCCCGACTTGCCATTTACTGTGGACGTCGGCCATTTAAACTTGACATTTACTCTTTAGGACCACGACTTACCCTTTACACTGAGTATTTTTAATTTGGAAAACAGGAGTCATTTCAGGTTAGGCATCCTGTAAATGTGGCAGAAATGACAGAAAAGAGTGCATTGTCCAATATATGGCTTTCCATACTGTGGCCTACTTCAAATGGCTACAAATGTGGCTGAATATGAATGGGCCTGTTAAGAAAAGGCCCTTTGCTCCATAATGAGCACTCCAAGGGTCCGTCCACATCCATTTCACACCCTGATGTTTAGTCGCTTAAGTTTCATTCACAGTGATATTTACTGAGACCCTCTTTGGCCAGTTTCACGGTATAACTAGGGTCTTATCTTACCTGGTTCAAGTCAGAATTGCTGCTTGCGTTGTTGTTGTGAGAAGGCGAAGGCAGGGCGGAGATGCCAGCCACGTGCTGCCGGGAGGCAAATGTAGGAGAAGGCTGTATGAGAGGTGGCGTGTGACCAAAGGCCGCGCTCAGGCTCCGCTGCTGGTTCAGAATCTGCTGGTATGCCATGGGGTTGATGGGGTGCGGGAAGGTGAAGGCTGGGCTGATGGACAGAGAGAAAAAGACACCAAAAGGAAATTACTAAAAGTGTATATAAGACCACCTGGATCAATGTGTACAATGCATGTTGGGAATGACTTGCTTAGCTACTCAGAGCTGCCATATCAGTCCTTACAGTGACTTCATCGAGTAAGCCAAGGAGTCTTTATCACGGTGGATTCAATAAGGATTCACAACCCTTCACTTCCTGCACACTTTATCGTGTGGTACATTTAATGTTAAAGGAATACATTTGCTATTTTGGCCTATCAGTCTACACTCAATGAGACAAAATGTTTTCAGAAAGGTTTGCAAAACTGACCCTGAGTTCAATACTTCTTAGAAGCCCCTTTGGCAGCAGTTCCAACTTTGGGTTTTCTTGGTGGGGCTCCACAAGCTTTGCACACCTGGATTTGAACAGCATTTCCTCATTCATCCTGGCAGATTCTCTCAAACTCCATTACAGTGAATGGAAAGTGTCTGTAACCTGACGTCTTCAGGTCTCTCCACACCTGTTCTGTGAGGTCTAAGTCTGGCCCATTCGAGGACAGTCAGAGACGTGTCCCAAAGCCACCCCGGCGTTGTCTTGGCTTTGTGCTTCAGGTCATTGTGGTGCTGAAATGTGAACCATCGCCCCAGTCTGAGGTGATGTGCACTACGGAGCAGGTTATCTTTATGGTCCTCACTGCATTTGGCTGCATTCATCCTTCCCTCAATTCTGACCAGTCTCCCAGTCCTTACACCCCTAAAGCATGAAATTGCCACCACCGTGTTGCCCTTTAGCGATGGCATTAGGCGGGTGATGAGCAGTGCCTGGTCACCTCCAGACGTAGTGCTTGACATACTGCCCAAAGAGTTCAATTTGTGTCTCACCACACGAGAAAATCGGTTTTCTCATATTTTAGAGTAAAATCCAAAAACAAATCTAGATAGACGGGATATAAATACATAAATCAATATGTATTTATTAACTAGCTGTGCTACCCATCTAAGGCAGATTGAAATCTAAGTAAGCAAAGCAGACCTCAGTGTTAACACTTGCAGTGCACCATCTTTTGGAATGTGTTTTGTAATGCATGTAGTAATAAAATACGTAGCACTTGTCATTCCAACAGATGGCGCATCACAAACATTGGTACAATCGTAGCCAAAAGTTTGGAGAATGACTCAAGTGTTGGTTTTCACCAAGTTTGCTGCTTCAGTGTTTTTAGATCTTTTTGTCCAATGTTTCTATGGGATACTGAAGTAGAATTACAAACATTTCAGAAGGTGCAAAGTATTTTATTGACAATGACATGAAGTTTATGCAAAGTGCCAAGATTTACAGTCTTGGCCCTTTTTCTTTTTCAAGGCCCCTCTCTGCAATTCGTCCTGGCAGGCTGTCTGCCCATCAACTTCTGGGCCCAGTCCAGACTGATGGCAGCTGCCCATTGCATAATCAGAATTTGAGGGTTTGTGTTTGTCCACCTGTCTCTTGAGGATTGACCTCAAGTTCTAAATGTGGAGTTCCCTGGCCATGGACCCCAAATTTTGTTATTTTGTTTCCCAAGTCACTTTTGACTTATGGCCTGGTGCTCCATCATGCATTGTTGGTCACCAAACTGTTCTGGGATGGTTGGCAGAAGTTGCTCTCACAGGATGTTTTGTTACCATTCTTTATTCACAGCTGTGTTCTTAGGTAGAATTGTGAGTGAGAAGCAACCCCACGTGACATGAATGGTTTCAGGATGCTTTACTGTTGGCGTGACACAGGACTGATAGTAGCACCACTCACCTTTTCTTTTTTTCCGGGTGCCCAAAACAATCAGAACAGGGATTCATCAGCAACAATGACTTTCCCCCAACAGTCCAATCCCAGAATATCAGCCTGTCCCTGATGTTTTTCTTGGCTTCTTTGCTTCCCTTCTTGACACCCACCAGGCCATCCTCAAAAAGTCTTCACCTCCCTCACACCTGCCTGCTGCCATTCATTCCTAAGCAAGCTCTGCCCTGGTGGTGCCTGCAGCTGAATCAACTTTAGGAGACGGTCCTGGCACTTGCTGGACTTTCTTGTGCGCCCTGAAGCCTTCTTCACAACAGCAGTAGAAATGTTTTTTTTGGGAATTAAGTTCATTTTCATGGCAAAGAAGGACTTTGCGATTCATTTGATCCCTTTTTAGAACATTCTGGAGTAAATGCAAATTGCCATCATAAAAACTGAAGCAGCAAACTTTGTATTATTCTCAAAACTTTTGGCCACGACTGTAGAAATAAAATTCATTAGTATAAATATTTCTGATGCTCCATCTGTTGGAATGACAAATGGGGTGCATATTATCACTGCAAATGTTTGTGATGCTCCATCTGTTGGAATGACAGGCACACAGAAACGAGACAAACCCACAGACGCTTATCCTGTTTAAGGTGAGGTCAGGCCATAAACACCCGTCTTAGCCATGTGACCACACATCAAGCTGCCTGTTCCCATAATAACCCAGAAGGCTAAAAGGACTCGAGGCCACCCCACCAGCAGAGTGCAGGAGTTTAAATCTGAGAAAAGTAATATGGTGAGAAAAGAAACAAGTAGCAGACAATGGGAAGAAAAGTAGGTCAAGCTCTCCTCGCAGCAACTTGATTGATGGCCTCCCTTCATCACCTGAGGTCTAAATGTGTGTGTGTGTGTGTGTGTACACACAGGCTATGTAATGACACCTGAGTACCTTGTAAGAGGTTCAGATGGCCCGGTCCTGGCCATAATGCAGCGGAGACGATGAAGGAGATGCAATGCTTAGCTGAGCGCGAGTCACCTGCCTGATTGTTGTCTGCCTGGACTTTGCATGTTCTCTCCGTGCCTTCATGTTATTTAGAAATGAGGACATTAGAGGGTCAGCTCAGGTGGGACGGGTGGGAGCCAAAGTCAGAGATGAAAGATGCCGTTGGTTTGGACATGTGCAGAGGAGAGATGAAGGGTATATTGGGAGAAGGGTGCTAAGGATAGAGCTGCCAGGGAAGAGGAGTAGGTGAAGGCCTAAGAGAAGGTTTATGGATGTGGTGAGAGAGGACATGCAGGTGATGGGTGTGAAAGAACAAGATGACGAGGACAGAAAGATATGAAAGAAGATGATCTGCTGTGGCAACCCCTAACGGAAGCAGCCGAAAGAAGAAGAACAAGACTGTCACAAGTGCCTCTGAACTGGATGAAGTCAACAAAAATTGTTAAAGAGGCATTTCTAAAATATGTAATGTACAGAGCCTATACAAAGGTTGTCCCATTTTCTCGTTATACAGCGTTGAATCGCGGCAGATTGCTGTCTTTTAACGTCAAAGTGAGAACAAATCTGTGCAGAGTGAACTACATTAATAGCAAATATTAAACCCCAAATCAATGACCTCCTAAATATTCACAACCCCTTAACCCTTCAAGCCAGCATTTAGTAGATGGCGGCCATGACAGTCTTGAGCCTGTGTGCTCAGGTCTCTCTGTCAGCTCTGCCAGTGGCTCACTGACCCAACACTCAAATCCTGCGCCTCCTCGTAGTCCATGTGGTGGTTGCACGTTCTCCCCGTCTCTGTGCGGTCATCCCTCAGGTTTACCTCCAAAACATTTATTTAGATTTGTTTGTCATCTGTGTGTGTGGACAACTGAGCTCCAGAGCCCAGGGTGCCAATTCTAGAGTGGTCACTTATCGGTGTGGAGTTTGGCTGTTCTCCATAAGCCCTCATGACTCCAGTTGCCCACCCACACCCCAAAGACCAACCGCTTGTGTTTCTCATTGTAATTTATGCCCATTGCACCGTCGGAATGGCGGTCTGTGGTTTACCTGATACCTCCGGCTGACAGATGTCCATAGGATCCGCTGGCCGCTGAGCTGCTCCGAGAGTTGTTGATGTAGGCCACCAGTGAGTTTGGCGAGGTCCTGATCATGGTCTGGAGGTCAATGCTGGCATCCGAGAGCGGGGAGATGGATAAAGCTCTCTTACGGCTGAGCCGAGGCGTCAGTCTCGGGCTGGAGAATCGTGACACTGTGGAAAATCAGAAAATGGCCTGCTTAGACAGCAATGATAACAAAGGTGTCCCGTTCCTCGGCGCTGGGAGATGAAGCCTGCAACAGCCATCTGCTAAATGTCACAAAAAATAACAAGATCTCAAGTTAATAAACTTCTGGGGGAATAAACCAGCAGTGCTTGAAAACACCCAGAAGATGGGCACAAACACTTCTACACGCCCCTCCACTTAGGATTAGGGCACTAGGTGCTGAAAGCTGACCTGGCAGCATGGAATACAGACAGGAACAAACCTTGGATGGGACGCCACTTTAGAGTTGCCAAATAAATTAATGAGACATGCCTTAGGGATGTGGGGCAAAAAAACAGAACGTCCGGAGAAAAGACCACACCAAGTGTCACCAGCGAGGAGACCCTTAGGGTCAGGATAAGAATATCAATAACAAGCTGATTAAGCTGGATGACGCTGCGCAACCAGGAGGGATGGCAGCCATACCACATTCACTTCAGAAGAGGTCATCCACCTGAAGCTAAGCAGGACTTGGATGGGAGACCATCTTGGAAAAGCTCAGGTTGCTGCTGAAAGTGGAAGAGGTGATGGTGAGGCCAGCAGGGGGCGCCTACCCTGTGGTCTGAGTGTGGATCCCAGGATCCCAATGGTCCTGTGCAGTGAGAGGAGGGATACTGTGCTGTGAAAATGGCACTGTGCTTCATAAAACCGAGGTCCAGACTCTCTGTGGTCACAAAAGATCCCTGGGCATCCTTCACAAAGAGTGCGGGTGTGTAGTGTGCATTGGCCCCCTGTAACCCTGAACTGGATTGAGCAGGTCCAACAAACAATTTATATTATACTAGCTGTGCTACCCAACTAAGAAGGGTTGAAATCTAAATAAACAACAGAGACCTCAGCATTAACGTTTGCAGTGCACCATCTACTGGACAAAATTCACAGACTTTTGTCCTTCCAATGGGTAGTAATAAAATGCACTACTACAAATGTTTGTGATGTGCCATCTGTTAGAATGACAAATGCAATGCATCCTATTCAAATGTTTGTGATGCACTATCTGTTGGAATGACAAGAGACATAGCAACCGAGCAGACACTTATCCTTTTATTTGGGTGGATTATCCATCCATGCATTTTCTTAACCGGCTTATCCACTGCAGAGTCACAGGGCACCTGAAGCCTATCCAGGCAATGATTGGGTGCAAAGCAGGAACTGCACCCGGACAGGGATGAAGTAGGCCAAAGGGAAATCCCCTTTAATCAAAATAAAATAAACACTGGCTTCTGACTTGGAAGCCTTGAGTTTGTGGAAAGCTTCTCTGTGTGAAAAGGAAAGGAGTGACCTTCTCACAAGTGACACCCACCCTTCGAGAACATGTCAACTGCCCCCAGCTTGAGCAGGATTGAACTTGAACAATAAAACTGACCTAACAGAACTCCTTCAAGTAAAGTCGAATCGTGTACCTGAAGACACCAGTGGCAATTAGGGGACAGCGTAATTAAGACTGACAATGGAGTCGCGGGAATTGGGAATAAACTAACAAGTCATGGAGTGGAAGCAGAAAGCTTGACAACCTTAAAGAAGTATGAGGACAAAATTCAGGGGGCATCTCAGCTAATCAAATGAGCTCGATGAACGGAATGGCCCCCTTCTTGTTTGCCCTCGTCTGTGTGGAGTTTGTATGTTCTCCCCATTTCCTGGCCGGTTTGTCCTGGGCACTCCAGTTTTCCGTTCACATTATACAGACCAGCATGTTGGGGTAGTTGGTGTCTCTAAACTGGAAATGGGTGCTTGTAACCCTCTTTGAACCTGCAGCACTGGGTGGTGCATTTCTAATCGTCTCCTTCAATGTTTTGTACGGCACTTGGAACCGTAATAAAGATTGATGAAATGAGCAGATCCTACGATTCCCCAGCGGAACTTTCTAATTGACTCGCACTCCACAGGACCCAATAGGTAAACGATGATCAGTCTCTTCATTAACCTAATTAGGAAATTCAACAGACGTGGCGTTTGGTTCAATGCAGACGTAGGGGAGGACGGCGGCGCCTGCAGGAGTCGCAGCGCCTCAGCACAAGGCCAGACGTGTTGTCCCGCGCCACATGCGGGCACTGCAGCTACGTCCACTATCTCAGCCATCTTTCACATGCCGTGATGGAATTCCGATTTTGATCTTACAACGGATAATGGATTGCTCCCAATAATTTGTAGCAATTACTGTGATAAGAATCTAATCGCCGCAGATGTAATTCACTTTGGCAAATGGTTGCAATTTTCTGAATTGATTTTAATCAAATATAAATAAAAATAGTTATAAAGCAGGCTGGCAGCATGGTGGCACAATGGTAGCACTGCTGCCTCGCAGTAAGGAGACCTGGGTTCAAATTCCGGGTCCTCCCTGCGTGGCGTTTGCATGTTCTCCCCTTGTCTGTGTGGGTTTCCACTGGGTGCTCCGGTTTCCTCCCACAGTCCAAAGACATGCAGGTTAGGTGCATTGGCGATTCTAAATTGTCCCTAGTGTGTGCTTGGTGTGTGTGTGTGCTTGGTGTGTGTGCACGCCCTGCGGTGGGCTGGCTCCCTGCCCAGGGTTTGTTTCCTGCCTTGCGCACTGTGTTGGCTGGGATTGGCTCCAGCAGACCTCCATGACTCTGTAGTTAGGATAAAGTGGGTTGGATAATGGATGGATAGATAAAGCACGCCCTTTTGACACCCCTTGTGTTCATGTTACCATCCAAAAATTCTGTGTTCTCTAATAGCGCAGCAGCACCGATGTGCCGGTACATCATTTAGACTCCGATATGTCTTAGTTTGTGTCAGTCACAAGCCATCTATATGTTTTCAGAACCAGCTGAAGGTAAAAGAGAAACGGAAAGTGAAGAAGAAGACACCAAAAAATACTCGGCAGGGTAATTGTCATTTGAGGACCCAGAGGAGCAAATGTTGGTCTCTGTAATGGATATTTAAATGATGGGTAAAGGACAACTCCAGCAAACGACTAACATCAGACAAGGGCGTTACTAGCCAGTCAGTTAATTATCATTCATTTTTAATTATTTCTTTATCTGTGGTAGTATAGTACAGTCCTTCAGCCATCTTGTCCTCTGTTTATGTGGTCCCGTTATTTTGTGTCACTGTAGGCTGCAATATGCTGTATGGGTGGTATGACAATAAAGCCACTTGACTTGAAAGGAGACGGCGTAAAGCACAACTACAATTACATGTCAGCTAAGTTCAAGTTCAAGTTTACAGCCATGTGTATTCAGTACAACGAAATTCTAATGTTCACGTCACCTCGGAATTGTGACAGTGACACAACGATACAATAGCAACATAAAATACACACATAAGAACAGCAGCAAAAATAGAATGCCACAAGCAGTAGTGCAGTGAGTGGGGATCCACTTCACCCACCACTACTGGGTAGCATCCACCTGGATGATGCAACGATCGGGGGCCAGAATAACTAGGCCATGGAGGGCAATTTAGCATGGACACTGGGATACACCCTACTCTTTACAAAGGATGTCCAGAGATCATTTATCTTTTAATCAATACCATTCTGGGATGACGGGGGCGCAATCACTAACAATCTCAACTACTCCACAGCTTAGAGAAGGCACCCATTGAGGACCCTGAGTCCTAAGCCCTGCCTTTACTGGATGGGACATCATAAAATACACACACAAATATATATGCTGTTATGTATATATATATATATATCGTATATATATATAGTGATATGTGGCCGGCTGCCAGGTGGAGCCCTCCCTGCAGCATGGAGGTGCCCTGTATGCCATAAGGGCATCATGGACATTGGAGTCTGTATTCACAGCCCTGCTGGATACCATGGGGGCCGCTAGGAGGCGCTACAGGGAGGAACTGCGATTATTTGCTTTACGCCTCAAAGGTAATGACGTGCTTCTGGGGTGAAGAAAAGGACTTTTTATCTGACCCGGAAGTGATAAGGAATCATGGACTGAAGGATGGGAAACACTTCCGGGTCAGGGACTATAAAAGAACTGTTGGAACTCCCAGACAGTGAGCTGAGCTGGGTGGAAGGGTGGCATCGCATATGGGAGTGGAGGATTGTTTATTAGGAATTATTGTTTATTGGTTTGTGGGTATGGTGGAGAGGATGGTGCTTTGTGCACTGTGCATTATTAATAAAGTCAATATTTGGACTTTTACCTTGTGTCTGACGTCTTGGTCAAGGGTTCAAGGGAGTGATAGCGCCCCCTATCTGTCACTACATATATATATATACATATATTGTGTTTTATATATATATATTACACATATATTGTGTTATATATATATTATATATATATATATTATATATATATATATATATATATATACACACACTCACCTAAAGGATTATTAGGAACACCATACTAATACGGTGTTTGACCCCCTTTCGCCTTCAGAACTGCCTTAATTCTACGTGGCATTGATTTAACAAGGTGCTGAAAGCATTCTTTAGAAATGTTGGCCCATATTGATAGGATAGCATCTTGCAGTTGATGGAGATTTGTGGGATGCACATCCAGGGCACGAAGCAAAGATGCTCTATTGGGTTGAGATCTGGTGACTGTGGGGGCCATTTTAGTACATTGAACTCTTTGTCATGTTCAAGAAACCAATTTGAAATGATTCGAGCTTTGTGACATGGTGCATTATCCTGCTGGAAGTAGCAATCAGAGGATGGGTACATGGTGGTCATGAAGGGATGGACATGGTCAGAAACAATGCTCAGGTAGCCCGTGGCATTTAAACAATGCCCAATTGGCACTAAGGGGCCTAAAGTGTGCCAAGAAAACATCCCCCACACCATTACACCACCACCACCAGCCTGCACAGTGGTAACAAGGCATGATGGATCCATGTTCTCATTCTGTTTTACGCCAAATTCTGACTCAACAGAAATCGAGACTCATCAGACCAGGCAACATTTTTCCAGTCTTCAACTGTCCAATTTTGGTGAGCTTGTGCAAATTGTAGCCTCTTTTTCCTATTTGTAGTGGAGAGGAGTGGTACCCGGTGGGGTCTTCTGCTGTTGTAGCCCATCCGCCTCAAGGTTGTGCGTGTTGTGGCTTCACAAATACTTTGCTGCATACCTCGGTTGTAACAAGTGGTTATTTCAGTCAAAGTTGCTCTTCTATCAGCTTGAATCAGTCGGCCCATTCTCCTCTGACCTCTAGCATCAACAAGGCATTTTCGCCCACAGGACTGCCGCATACTGGATGTTTTTCCCTTTTCACACCATTCTTTGTAAACCCTAGAAATGGTTGTGCATGAAAATCCCAGTAACTGAGCAGATTGTGAAATACTCAGACCGGCCCGTCTGGCACCAACAACCATGCCACGCTCAAAATTGCTTAAATCACCTTTCTTTCCCATTCTGACATTCAGTTTGGAGTTCAGGAGATTGTCTTGACCAGGACCACACCCCTAAATGCATTGAAGCAACTGCCATGTGATTGGTTGATTAGATAATTGCATTAATGAGAAATTGAACAGGTGTTCCTAATAATACTTTAGGTGAGTGCGCCCTGTGTTGGCTGGGATTGGCTCCAGCAGATCCCCGTGACGCTGTAGTTAGGATATAGCGGGTTGGATAATGGATGGATATATATATATATATATGAGATTTGTTTATGCAGAGCTAGTCAATCCATTGGGTGACATAGGTGGCTGTCTAAAAGGTAGTGCCATCATCTGATGGACTGCATTAATGAAAGTTAAGGGGCACATGCTCTGGACACCAAAAGAGAACCCGTGACCTTAGTAGTATGATAATAATGACAATGGTATGCGGACAAAGGGATGTCCTTTGTATTTCTGAAGGCGTGCCCGCTGCTCCCCCACAGGTCGACCAACACTGATGATACTGAGTGGGTGGTGTTACCTTCTGTGTGCTGTTTATGAAAGTAAAAGTGCACCAACGGTCATGTGGTCATTAATATCTGTGGTATATGCACAAAGGGCTGCTGTTTGTGCTATTGATGGGGCATGCATTCTGCACAAGAATGGGGACATCCACAATATGTTGTTGAAGTCTAACAATAATTCTAACAACCCACTTTGGATAACAATCAACCCCATCTGATACTGTGTATATGTCCATATATTTGTATATATTGTGTTAGGTGTGCAGGTGGGAGGTAAGCACTACCACCTTCAAACTCGAGGAGGTGCTGCCACTAACTGTCCTTTCTCTTCCACCTGCAGCTCTAAGAAGATGAGCAATGAGGTCATGTGGCTCTGCCCCATGTGCTCAGATGAGGCCCCGCCCCTTCGAGTTGGGTTGCCATAAAAAGGAGATGTGCCCAGAAAATGCTGTTTTATTTGAACCCGACCTTGCTTAAGAATGGAGCTCTGCTGTGACTCCTCATCTCATTTATGTAGCGGATTTAAATCATTCTTCTGTTGTGCTCACTTTATGTTGTTTTGTACTTGATTTTGCCGAGCAATTAAAAGGGGTTGGCTCAGTTTGCTTGCAGACAGTTTTGTGAACCCCTCACCTCCTTCTGACTGTAACCATGCATACTGTATATATATTAGTCACAGAAGAGCATTTTTTGAGGTAAGGACACAGACACCATCATCTGCATAAACACTGTTGCTAACAGACTCTCTTCTTTCGCTCGCTATCTGGAATACACAATCCATTGACATCATTTTCACTTCAATCCTGGGGGATTCCTGCAGGATATTTAAAGAACGGGATTGCCAGACGTTAGCATTCAGACCGAAGCCAAAACCAAAAGAGTATGGACCTCCACGGCGATGAAGCAAATCGCATACCCTGTTTGTATATCTGTGTTTTTGTGTGCCTATTAGGCTGTTAAGTCTCTGGCATTCCAACAGATGGCACATCACAAACATTTGCAGGAATAGAAAATGCATTGCATCTGCTATTCCAAAAGAATGACACATCACAAACATTAATACTGCATTTATGAAGCCCATACCAAGTGGCATATAGACAAATGCAACTGAGGGCACGTCACAAACATTCGTAGTACTCATTACTACAAATGTTTGTGATGCGCCATCTGTTGGAATGACAAAGGAAATACATTTTTATTACTACATGCATTATGAAATACACTGCAATAGATGGTTCACTGCAAATGATAATGCTGAGGTCTATGTTGATTATTTAGATTTCTTACCCTTCTTAGATGGGTATCGCATGGCTAGTATAATATAAATTGATAAGAGTTGAACCTGCTCAGTCCAGTTCAGGGTAACAGGGGGCCAATTCTGGGTGCAAACCTGGATAGGGTACCCTCATGATGTCTTGTTGATATGGAGCTGGAGAGGGGTGACGTGTTACATGTAGGCTGGACGTGCAAGTAAGAATCTCCCTGTACTTTGTACACCTGATAATATGATTACTGCTACAACTACTACTACCAGGCCGGCTTAGAATCACAGACAGGCATAACAAGATTGTCTTTAGAATGAGGAAGGAAAACTCGACTGGCCAGAGCAGAATACTTTACAATGGG
>JANRMT010062816.1:21312852-21342478 GCA_026402145.1 Polypterus bichir lapradei | reverse complement strand
GGGGGTGGGGGTTGGGGGAAACGTGAACATTTCTAACAGGTGGTGCTCAGATTTTGATTCAATATAATATGGCTCCTTCTTCACACTCAATGTTGCTGAGATAGCCTTCAGTCTGCCTGTTACCCTGAACTGGATTGAGTGAGGTTATAATATAATATAATATAATATAATATAATATAATATATATGTTCTCAGGGTCAGGGCTATCACATGTCACAGAATACAGTGACTTGCCTGTGCTAATCAACATTACACCATTATAATATAAAGCATTAGACTGGCATGTGCCCCATCTACAGACAGCCCCAGGATTACCCAGCGGCTCCTAACCTGACCCATGACTTAGAGCGGCGGTGTGTGTGGCCGTGTTTGGGTGTGCCAGGTGCCGTCAGGTCAGGCTCTAGCTTCCCATGGTCCTGGACTGGATTAAGTGGGATTGATAATGGATGCCTGAGCAATATAAGGTCTGACTTGGAAGTTGAAAGCTCGTCGCCGGGTTTCTCACCGCACCTCTTGTTTGTGAACTGCCAATTTAAAGATGGCAGGAGGCCATTAACTGGCCCAGAAGCAGGCAGGTGAGGAAGACGACAGGCTACGAAAATCTCACGGATCTTTCTTTTAAATAGTCAAGACATGCTAATTGACCGACTGTGTAAAAAAACTTCTCCCTCTAAGCACTTGCAAAGCACTTCAAAGGAAAGCCTAAAATAAGCTCTAACAAAAATTGCGGAGATTTTTCCCCAAATTTGCATTAATGTAATCGTTTTCCTCGCGGTGACGGGATGAAGCCATTGCGAGCTGGCAGTGTTATTTATCTCTGTTACTCCCTCACCTCAGGGGAGATCAGTTTATTAATGTGCCACTTCCCTTGATAAATTACTAAATAGAACCAAAAGCCGTGTACTCATTTCTCCTCCTCGTTCCTCTCATGATTTATGTCAGCACTGACTGCTCAGCCATTGGCCCCCATTAATTTGCCCATGGAAGCAGGCGTGACGAGCAGTGACGGGGACAGAGTTTATTGGCGCACCGTCTTCCCCGTACAAGTCCCGGTGGTGCCTGGTGATATTTGTTATATTTTTTAATGGGAGGCGCGATGGCGGCAGGTGGCAGCAGGTTGTTGCTCCCCCTGAAGTGAGCACAAAAGTAGGCAGCCCACTTCACGACTTCCGCCACATTGTGATTAGCACAATGAAGGTCACCTGCTCTAAAGAGAGCTACCGTAAAGTAAAGGCAGCCTGGCATAGCCTCCCACTTCAGACCCAGTCTGAACCTGGTATGATCTTTTTGGATATAGAATGTGTGCGCTTTGATTTTTGTGGTTTTATTTTCTCCTTGGACTTGTTGCCATTTTTATGTTGTCAAGCCTGCAAGTTGGAGGATCTCCTCACGGGCTCGACGGAGGTATGTGATAACCCACTGGGACGAGAGGGGGTGCCGTCACTAAGATTCTCTTCTACTTCTTTCCCCACGGCCCCCAGGAACTGCCCAGTGAGGGCACTTAGCCCCGCCCCTTCTGCTCTGTGCAATATAAGATGCCCAGCGGCCCAGAAAGAGGCGCCGAACGGAGCTCCAGGAAAATACCCTCAATTTGTGGTGAACAAACAAATACTATTATGGTTATACCTACAACCCATTGAAGTGTGCAGGAAGTGAAGGGCTCTGAAGAATTTAGGAATCCACTGTACAGAGACAGATAGATAGAGTGAAAGGCACTATAAAACTATAGATAGATAGATAGATAGATAGATATGAAAGGCACTATATGATAGAAAGATAAATATCTATTGTTTTATAGCGCCTTTCACTCTATCATTTTATAGAACCTTTCACTCTATCTATCTATCATTTTATAGCACCTTTCACTCTATCTATCTTATAATTGGTGTCACTTACGTAGTGCCTGTCATTTCATTTCTGTCTATATATCAAGTACTACTATCTATTATCTATCTTCAGTTTGTATTAATATAGTGCCTTTCATATTGCTCTTTCTATCTATATAAATGATGAAGAACTCCCAGAAGAACAGCAATAACCCTGCCTCCAGGACCGCCCCTTCTGCCTTAAAAGGCCTGTCAATCAGGAAGCCCCCGCCACTTATTTGGTCTTCTGAATGCTTCATGCTGATTTTTTTGTTGTTTATTTCCAGCTGCCATCTTTAGCCTTTTTTTAAGGGTTGAGCCTTGTGGACTCCCCAAACCTCCGACACCCTTTTTTGTTCCCTGCTGTCCTTCCCATCATGGAGTGTATCGCCAGCATTCAGGCACCGGTTAGTGAATGTGCACCAGCTTTTTCGAGGCCTGAAGCCCCCTTGTCACATTCTTATTGGCTCCAGGTTCCAATTCGCTGTTCCTCCATCTATTTGTAAGAGCAGCAAATTGGCACACGTCTTAGCAAAACAGCAGCTTGCCCTGGGAGTTTGCCAGCAATAAAAAGAAAAATAAGCCACTGCTGTAGAGAAATGTTTATTTTTCCTGGTAAATCAGACTAATACCATGACTGCAAAATTTTATTAGAAGTGGCTTAGGCTGGATACGCTCCGAGGCCTCGGTGGCAGACGTTAGGCAGCTGCCTGTGTTCTGTGAAGGCAACAGGACCCCCGTCTCTCTCTCTCTCTCCGGACGCCTCCTTCCCTGCACAAAAATCCAATACTGCCCGGACATCAGACATTTTCTCTGGCACCAGCTATTGTCCTGGGATTGCAATTTTTCCCACAGGCTCCACTGATTTGATTATTTAACACATTTTTTTTTTGACATGTCCTTCTAAGTCTCCTAATGAAAGACAAGGCAGCCTTCTTTTACAGCAACTCCATTAAAGAAGCTGTCAAAAAGAAGAGACTCATGCAAATACTGTACTGTCTGGAGTGTCTGGCCGTGTGGCATAAAATGAGTCCACCCTCCCGATACGTTGATTTATCTTCAATTCATTTACTAAACTCTCAACACAGGAGGGTCGCCATAAGCCCACTACGACCCTCTCAGTGTGGCCCCCTAGTGGATGAGTCAGACTCTCAAGAAAAGATCCCACCGCTGACTCACTGTGGGCCCCGGGAAAAAAGCATCTGCTAAACGAGATATAAATGCAACGCAATAAATGTATTGAAGTATTGCAGGTCCATCTGCTTCCTGCTTGCAGCCGCTTTGCTCACATCGACTTGGCTGCTCACATCTCCGGGCCGGGAGACAGCGGGAGGACAAAATGTGCAGCTGGAAGAAAGTCGAAATGAACAAAGCGCTAGTCTGGGCGTAAGAGGAAATATGATAATCACTTCTAAATGTTTTAATTAAAAAAGCAGACGCGTACATGGAAAGAAAAATACAAACCTTTAATTTGTTCTCACTTTCATAATTATGCACCATTGAATCAGGAATCCAACTAAGTGAGGAACAAGAAAAATGTGGGCGAATAAACACAACTGGAAATGGGGGTGTGGGAGGGGGGGGGGGGGGGCCTCTCACCTCCTAGCCTGACCCCACTCTACTCTGACTGTGGGGGGGGGCTGGGAGTGGGCATTGGGCAGACGTCCAGTCCTGGTATATTATATGCCACCTTATCTGTCTATCTATGTGTTAAAGTATATAGCGACTTTCGTCCCTGTCTATACATCTACCTGTATTATACAGAACAGAGCTTCTCAACCTTTATAGTACTGCAACCCAGTTTTACCATTTTAACTTCACCGATAGCCCACCAACAGCCAATACAAACTGACCACTTTGTGAAATGAGTATGGCTGGTAGGCTGGTAGAGCCGGTGGGGGGGTGCTGAAGGGGTAGGGTAACCCCCCGGAACCATTTGTGATCCAACGACTGCAACCCGCGACCCAGACAGTGCTTGAGAAACATTGATTGATAGATAGATAGATAGATAGATAGATAGATAGATAGATAGATAGATAGCTATGTGAAAGGCACTATATAACATAGTTAGATAAATAGTATAGTCGGCAGGATAAGATAGATAGATAGACAGACAGATAGATAGCTATGTGAAAGGCACTACATAACATAGTTAGATAGATAGCATAGTCGGCAGGATAAGATAGATGTGAAATGCTCCCTATCTATCTATCTTATCTTGCTGACTATACTATCTACCTATTTATTATATAGCGCCTTTCACTCTATCTATGTAGTTATCTATCATATAGCGCTGTTCATATCCATCAATTTAGCATACGGTTCCTTTCATTTTGATCCATTTAATATTTAGCACCTTTCATATCCATGTATTATATAGCACCATTTCTATCTATCTGTTATACAGTGCCTTGCAGATTTATAGATTTATATTATGATAGTTACATATCTGTTATAAATCGAATCATACAGTGCCTTTTCAATGTCTCTTTGTAATGAAAAATATAGCTCCTTCATTATTCTCTCCAATGTACTCATTATCTGTTTATTCAATTTTTTTATCACTGCTAGAATTATAGCTTAAGAGTGAAAGCCTGAACGTGTGAAGGTAACGACAGAGAATCACAGACTAACACGTTTGGCACGTGGAGATGTTGGCGTCTGCAGAGGTGGCATTCTCTTTTTTTATTTTAACTTGTTCTTTTCAGTTTGTTATTTTTCACATATTTTCATAGCAGAAGATTTCCAAATGTTAATTGCTCATTCCAAGCCCACATGTTGGCAGTTGCCCCCTAACACTTTTTTATTTCCTTTTGCTTGTAGTGCTAGCGGTGGTGATCTTGTCTCTCGTCTGATAATTACGCTCATCGTGGATCACGTTCACCGAGAAGGTCACCATGAATTAGTATTAACACTTGTGTTAGTGTTCCGGTGGGAGCGCTTGTTTGCAGATGTTACCGTTAATACCGCCATATGAAATACAATTTGTGCCAAGCATGCTGCGTGAGAGGCTGGCCACTTGGCTTCTCATTTAGACAATCATTTTTGCCATGAGAGCTCACCAGTGTGGGCATTAATAGGAAATCTGCTATGAAGGTTACACACAGTCACAAAACTAACTCCATTTTATATAGCGCCTTTCTACAGAGAACATCCCGCATGTCACAATTCCTTGTTTTCATCTATCAATCTATTTATCAATTATATGGTGCCTTTCTTTAATCTATTAATATTATCTATCTACTGTGCCTCTTTTACCGATCTGTACCTATCAGTCTATTTACCTATTGGATTAATTGATTTTTTCTATGCATTTTAAAGTGCCTTTCTTGTCTATCTGCACTATATGTCCCCCTATCTATCAGCCTATAAATTGATTGTAGAATGTTTTTCTTTTTTCTATATATCTATTATATAGTGTCTTTCTCATCTATCTATAGTAAATGTCTCTAGCAGTCTATTTATTGCTTGCATAATTGCTTTCTTTTCTATTTATTATATAGTGCCTTTCTTTTCCATCTATCTCTTTATTTTCTGTTATATATTGCCTTTCTTATCTATACATATGCATCTCTATTAGTTTATTTATCTATGATTGTATAGCACCTTTCACTCCATCTATCTATCGTATAGCGCCTTTCATATCTATCCTTTTCTGCCAACTATACTATCTATCTATCTATCATATCGTGCCTTTCACTCTATCTGTGTTTTTTAATCTCTTTTTATTCAGTACTGAGTCCCTTTTCTATTTAACAACAGCAGCCTGGCTGAGTCGATGGCCGTTCCTGATTTGGCCTCCTCCAGACTTGTCACCCTGACCTCAGCCGCTCGTTTTTTATTCTGCTGTATTATTTTTGAGTGAATGTCCAAATCTGTGAGGACACAGAAGCCGACTGCCTGACCAAGTGAAGCACACCAGAGGAGCGGGCCATCCAGTCGGCACGCCACACTTAAAACTCCAACCTTGTAATTTTGGTACCTACTTAAGAGGGCAAAAAAGATTTACGCGGCCCCCCATTCAATGGCGTTTTTATGCCACTGTTTTTTTTTTCTTCCCCTCAGCACACATGAAACTGACCAAAAAACAAACATGAGCAGCCCACCGAACAAGGCAGCGCGTTTAGGATGGCGGGCTGTTTACACAAATGGCACAGAGGCTACCTGAGCAAACACGCGCGGCACACCTCCGTGGGATTTTCCGACCAAATGACTCGCTCTGACACGTTATTTTGAATGCAGGGACACGCCGCTGAAAAACCTCACCTCAGGAGTGATGGATGGCACGCTCACACGTCGCTTGACAATTTCAGCTCTCGGTTGGCGCCGACTGCTGTACGTTTGATTCATGTCGTCCGTGCCAGTCACATTATTGCCATCGTCACCTCCTCTAACATTGTCATGCAGTGCTAACATCAAGCGTAGCGACTGCTCCACAAAAAGAGAGATGAGCTCAGATTTGACGGGCGAGGAATTCTGGGTGGCATCGGGTATGAATTATGAATTGTGAACAACAACTTTAAACATACATAACATGGCACAAGGTGCCCAAAATCACTTTAGGGTCATCGGGGGCTGTAGGATCAGACTCCAAATGGGACACCGGTTCAGTGAACTCCCCCAAGTACTGTAGGGGTGGACAGTGGGACTCCGAGTTCAAATCCAAGTCTGGGACAGTTATGATGACAAGCCTCTGTAAATTGGCACAAAGTGAATGGGCCTAATGGGGGCATTTCTAGGGGCTGAGATGGACTGGCATCCCATCCAGGGTTGGGTCGTGTCGTATAGCATAAGGCACCTAGGATGGGCTCCTTCTCTCCATCTTTCGAATGCAGAGATTGAGAAAAAAGAATGGGCCATAATAATAATAATAATAATATCAAGTTTTCAAAGGTACTAAATGGAGTTAGGGGTCTGGTGCCCACCCCGGCAGCACTGGGCACAAGGAAAGAACAGCTCTGGACCAGGGCCCCCTCACACTCAGCCAGGAGTTGATATTTATAGACCACAGTGAGACATGGGGAGAACATGCAGCCTCCACAGAGACCAGGCGAGGGGTTCAAACTCAGCCCCCTGGACCTGTCAGGTGGTGGTGCTGACCACTGTGCCAACATGGCATCTGCTTCTTATAAAAAATGTCTGGATGAAATTCTTTACCCCAGTATGAGTGACACACTGGTTATCAAAAATGTGTGCTGTTGCCTCAGGGTCCCAATAACAAATTGTGTATGTGTGGGTTCTTCTTCTGCTTGGCCCTGCACATCGGCAAAGTTGTGTGCGCCTGTCAGGTTAGGTGGTCTTTCTGAAATGGCTCCTGGTGAGGGGGATGTGTGTGTGTGTGTGTAAGTGTTGCCCTGCAATGAACTGGCATCCTCTCAGATCCTGCCAGGGTAGGATGGCACCCTCCACAGCTTTAAACTGGATTAGATAAGTCAGTGAATGTGATGTGCTGCTTTAGGACACCTAGTGAAGACTAAAGGTAATGCATTCAGGTTTCAAGTCTGGAAATGCTTCTTCACATAAACTTAATTCGAGATGAACTATGGAGATTTGGAGAAGGTAATAATAATAATAATAATGGGCAGCACAGTGCCCAGGCCTGCTGCACCCCCTCACCCAGCTCACCCACATTCAACTGCTGTCTATATAGCGTCTGCACATCCCCCGACGTCTGCACAAATCTTCCTCAGGTCCTCTGGTTTTCAACCCACATCCCTAAAGATGTGCAGCTTAAACAGACTGGCATCCCATCCAGGGTGGGCACCTACCTTGTGCTAGTGTTCAATGTTGCCCCTCCTAGGCCCCAAATAGAATTAGGTAGGTTTGTCAATGATCTGTTACATCATAATCATCATCATCCTTCATCTTCAACCCCACTTACTCCGAGAAGGACACAGGGGCAGGAATTGGGCACAAGGCAGGGCGCCAGTCCACCATCACAGGGTAAATGCATGTGAAGACAATGAGGAAACCTTCAAACTCCACACATAGAGGGGACTGGGATGTGAACTTCGGTCTCCTTACTGCCAGGCAGCAGCGGCAGCAACGCTGCCACTGCACCAACATGACGCCCAATAATACTCATCAGTTACAGGGACAATGACAAAATGGACAGAAGTGTATGCCACTGGCCAACATGGATATTAAATGAAGTATTGTGACCCTGAACTGAATTAAGGGGGTCTGAAAATGGATGCATGGATAGGTGAATACTAATTTGTTCATTTAATTGCACTCTAGACGCCGTGTGTGACTTTATGTTAGGTTATGTAATTGTGGGGGAGGTGGAGGGCTGTCTTTCTTTTTGGCTAATGTAACACAGAGTTAGGGTGGGCTAGGGTTAGGATGGATATATGCTGGGTCCATCCATTTTCTGAATTTGCCTTCTGTGGGGAGTCCTGAGCCATGCTGATTAATGTGACATCACACAAGAAGGTGCTTCATGTTCTAATGCCCTATGGTCCCATCTACCCTTCCATTATTGGGCCCTCTTACTCCAGTAGGTCTCTCCCGGCTGTATCAGGTGGGGCTCACGCACATCCATTAGGCCCACCAAGTAACTTCATGAACAAGAATTTGGGATGTGAGGGCAGAAACTTAAGTAGGTGCAGAAAAGCCCACGGTGACACAGGGAGAACACGCAGTCTACTCACAGAAATAAAACCAGCTGTGGGATTTGAGCTCAGACCTCTGCAGCTAACCACCACTCCACTCAAATGTAATCTCGCTGCTCATTGGTCATTCAGACAGCCCACCATGGGCCTAGACTGTGAAATCAAGGGAGAGATGGATGGCCCACAGAATCTTTATTTGGTCGATCAAGCTTTATCGGTACCCCACCTTGCACCCACAGCTTGGTATCCCTAAACATTGGACCACACTGGAGTGTGAGGGGACAATGGTGGGACGCCATTATAGTGCACTGAGCGAGCTCATTCAGAGTGTTTGGTGCTTTACCAGCGACCCTCTAGACATACAATAAGTTGAGATTGGAGGGGCACTGCTAACGGTACAGTCCGGCTTTATCAGTGGCATCCCACCTTGGACCTCAGAGCTCAGTGTCCACAGATCCCGGACACCAGCTGTTGTTTTGTTGAATGAAGGACGGACATGGCTCCTTGTATTATCTTCATCTCAAGTGTTGATCAGTGGCCCTTCTAAGCATCCCACCTTGGGCATGCCGCTTAGTATCCACATGGACTGGACCACATTGCGGGGTTAGTGGACGACAGCTGGACAAAGCTCTGAGTGTCTTCATCTGAAGTGTTGATCAGCGATCCCATTCCACCTTGAGACCACCGCTCAGTACCCAGAGAGAATGGACCCCATTGTGGTGTAAGTGGACCATTGATGGACACCACTTACAGTAGAGTTAGGTCTCTCAAGTGATATTGGTGACTAACCGGGCATCGCACTTTGGGGTTTGAGACGCTTGACCTCGGTGGGTTTACTGGGGGGATAGATGGGGATGGCTCCTAATATTTTTACTCAAAGTCAAAGTGGACATCTAAGCATCCAATCCTGGACCCGCGGAGACTGGACCACTCTGTAATGCCCACAGTACCCTCATTTAAAGCTCTTCAAGGTTTAGCGTTTGAGCTCTAGGCATCCCACCTTGGACCTCCAGCTCAATACCACAGAGAAACCGGACCACCTTGTGGTGCGAGTGGGTGACGTTTGGACAAAGCTCACGGAATCCTCCTTACAAGTACTTCAAGTTTTTTCAGTGACCTTCTAAATGTCCGTCTTTGGACCCACGGCTCAAGGCCCACAGAACCTGGGCCACCTTGTGAAGGAAGTGGACACTGCTTACGGTACGGCCAGGCCTTTCAAGCTTTATCAGTGACCACCCAGGCAGCCCACTTTGGGATCTGAACTCAGTGTTGAGAGATGCTGGAGCATTGACTGTGGAGGATGGATGGACCCCCCTCCTAATCCGAGTGTGTCCGACTTTGGCAATGGCCTTCTAATCATCCCACCTTTGAAACCCCCACCTCAGTGCCCTGATAGTGTTAAGTGGACGATGGATGCTCACAGGATCTTTACTCGTAAGACCACCTAAGCATTCCGACTTGAACTCCCACAAATACTGAGCCACATTCTGGACATTGCCCCCCCAGTGTTACCCCCACCGACGGACCCCGACAGAGGCGCTTTATCTCGGTTCACATATCAGACATCGACGGGTCAGACAACTTACCGTCAGCGGGATTGATGTAATCGGGGAGGTGTGCTGCGGCGGCCGCTGGCGCCCCGCTCTGCATGAGGATGTCCCCGTAGGGGCTGCGGTGGGTGGCCATCAGGGTCATCTGGTGGTAGTAGTCCGCGGGGCTGGCACCGGCGGGTGGAGGCGGCAGTCCAAAAATACCCCTCTCTTTCAAGTGTTCATGTGTAACTGCGTGGGTAAATAAAGGAGGAAAAATGTCAAGAAAAGCAGAAACATAAAAAAAAAGGCAAGACCCCCGTCTAACCGACTCAGCAAGCAGCATCAGACTGCTGTGTCAGGCCCCCTCAGCTTGGGTTTCTTAGGGGGCTTTGAATGACGCTGCTTTGGGCGTGTTTGTGTGGACAAAAGAGAGCCGAGCTGGGGCCTCCACATTCCTCCGTTTCCTCAAACTTATAAACAATCGCGAGCGGTTCTACACAGCCTACACGGCGTCGGACCCCAAGTCCACAGTGCCAAGGACGGGGGAATGGGGGCGGGCGCAGGAACATTTCAGACGTGTTGGACGTAGGGATGCAGGTCGGTCCCTCGACACCCCCGCTTGACTGACCGTCTTCTCAGATTACACGGAGGCCCTCCTGCCCTGCTGATGACTAAAGACCTGAATAATCGGGAACATCTCATTTTAAAAAGGGGGCCACCAGAGTCGGGCACTTTGTTTCTTAAAAATCACCATTTATGGTTTTGTTCCTCACCATGTGCCCTGGCACAGTGGGTAGCACTGCCTGCTCCGAGTTCTCGATTCAGTTCCCACAAGCTGCTGCATGGAGTTTGCATGTTCTCTTAGTGTTCTAGTGTGCTAAAATTTTTATTCTTCACCATGTGCCTTGGCAGAGCGGGTGGCACTGCCCACTCCAAGTCCTCTTATATTCCCAGGTGCTTTCCGTGTGGAGATTCCATTTCCTCTGAATGTTCTTCTGAGTTACACTTTTTATACATTACCATGCATGATGGCGCAGTGGCTAGCATGGCCTCCTCCAAGTCCTTTAGTCGATGCCCATGTGCATTTGGTGTGCCTTGTGCATGTTCTCTCAGTGTTCTTCTGTGCTGAAATTTGTATTTCTTCCCATGTACACTGGCACAGCGGGTAGCACCAACTGCTCCAAGTCCCCTTGTCTTTACAGAGGTCTCCCAGTGATTTCAGAAATTTG
Source organism: Polypterus bichir lapradei (assembly GCA_026402145.1). Classification (NCBI taxonomy): domain Eukaryota; kingdom Metazoa; phylum Chordata; class Cladistia; order Polypteriformes; family Polypteridae; genus Polypterus; species Polypterus bichir. The sequence continues at coordinate 21,331,238 of JANRMT010062816.1, read as the reverse complement.
TATTTCTTCCCTAGCACGTTGGCACACTGGGTGGCACTGCCTATTCTAACTCTTCTTTTCCCATATACTTTCTGTGTGGTGTTTCCTCCACCTTGAAATGTTATTGTGAGTCACCGTGCATGATGGCAGAGTGGGTTGCACTGCCTCCTCCAAGTCTTTTAGTCGATACCCATATGCATTTGGCGTGGATTTTGCATTTTCTGACAGTGTATGTTCTTGTGCATTAAAATTTTAATTTCTCTCCAGGCAAATTGGCACAGCGGGTAGTAAAATCTACGCCCAGTCCTCTTGTCAATTGCCGATTGCTTTCTGTATGGTGTTTGCATGTACTCCCAGTGTTCTTGTGCTTTGACATTTTTATTCCTGAAAATGCTTACTGGCACAGCCCTGTCAATTATTATATGTCTTCTCTGTGGACTTTGCATGTTCTCTCAGTGGTCTTGTGTGCTGAAATTTGTATTTCTTCCCACAAACATTGGCACACTGGGTGACACCGCCTATTCTAACTCCTCTTCATTTTCCATATACTTTCTGTGTGGCGTTTCCTCCACCTTGAAATGTTCTTGTGAGTCACCGTGCATGATGGCAGAGTGGGCCGCACTTCCCCCTCCAAGTCTTTTTGTTGATCCCCATATGCATTTGGTGTGGATATTGTATTTTCTGACAGTGTATGTGCTTGTGTATTGAAATTTGAACTTCTCCTCAGGCACACTGGCACAGCAGGTACCAAAATATACTCCAAGTCCTCTTTCTGTATGGTGTTTGCATGTTCTCCCAGTGTTCTTGTGCTTTGACATTTTTATTCTTGAAAATGTTTACTGGGCACAGCCCTGTCAATTATTACATGTCTCTGTGGACTTTGCATGATCTCCCAGTGGTCTTGTGTGCTTAAATTATTTCTTCCCATGCACGTTGGCACATCGAGTAGCACTAACTACTCCAAGTTAGTGGGACCTTCTACACACGGGTCCACGTGTGCCTTTCTAAAGGATGGCCAATCAACTGAGGTGGCCACAGGTGGAGTCCACTCAAATTCTAGAAACATCTGAGCACAACGTGGAGTGACACAGCAAAGGCTCTGAGCACTTCTAGCAATGGCAGATTTCAGTTTTTGATGTTTAGTATGTGTGCAGACCTTTCTGAAGCCACTTTGTCACCGTGGGGTCACTGAGTGCAGCTTGATGGGCAAACACTGCAGCTTCCTCCATTTCAAATGAACTCTACAACACAATAAGAGTGTGCAGAGAGTGCAGGTCCCCCGAGTCCTCACTGTTTAAGAGTTCAAATTGAGGGGGCAGACTTGTATGGAGGAATATTTCGGACAAAATTAAATAAATAAATAAATAAATGCGCAAATAAATAAAAGTACTGTGAAATGAGAGCCTAAATAAATAAATGTGTCAATAAATATGTTTTTTGTTGCTTATTTATTTATTTAATTTTGTCTGTAACATTCTTCCAAACCATCATGAAATACAACTTGAAATAAAACTGTCACTTTCACTCATCATCAAGTTGAGAGGGTGGGCTCTAACACACCCTCTCGTTATTGATTGGTGAATCGATAGCACAAGAATTAGAAAAATGCTTACTACTGCCAATGAAATGGATTCTGCCGAAGATATTACGTATTTCAGAGAGAGAATTGAAGATTTATCGGAAGAAATTAGTGTTGGCGGCCCTTTTAGACTCCGATATAGATGAAACTATTTTTGAAAATATCGAAGAACTGGTGGAAGGGACTCGACTGCACTCCAGTTCAGGTGACGCAGTTCCCTGCTCTGGATGTCCATCCTTTGACATTCCAGCTGAGTCAATAGAACACCTTCTGTTATGCGGTTTAAAAGTACGACAGATCGCAGATCTATATGGCGTATCGGGGAAGGCGATCACAAGGCGAATGAGCCAGTTTGATATACGGTAAGCTGCTACGGCTGTATTAGTTTAGGTACTTGACATGGAATGCCCGAAGCAGTGCCAACTAATATTTTGAACTGAGTATTTGACCCTTGTTTTACAAGTATAAAGTCAGGTGCATATTTGCAGCTACTTTTTCAAATAACTTTACAACTCTGATCAGTGGCAAAGAGTGCAGTCGAGTCCCTTCCACCAGTTCTTCGATATTTTCAATAAGAGTTTCATCTATATCGGAGTCTAAAAGGGTCGCCAACATTGTAATTTCTTCCGATAAATCTTCAATTCTCTCTCTAAAATATGTAATATCTTCGGCAGAATCCATTTCATTGGCAGTAGTAAGCATTTTTCTAATTAATTCTTGTGCTATCGATTCACCAATCAATAACTAGAGGGTGTGTTAGAGCCCACCCTCTCAACTTTGACGAGTGAAAGTGACAGTTTTATTTCAAGTTGTATTTCATGATGGTTTGGAGGAATGTTACGGACAAAATTAAATAAATAAATAAGCAACAAAAAACATGTTTCGTGACACATTTATTTATTTACGCTCTCATTTCACAGAACTTTTATTTATTTGTGCATTTATTTATTTATTTATGTCCAAAATATTCCTCCATAGACTTGACTTTCACAACCCTAAAACGCTTACTACTCACCCTCGGCTGGGCTGAGCCCCCTGGCAGCGGAGATCATTGAGAGCGTTGGACTGCTGTGCACGGACCGGAGGTAGTGCTCCATGTGAGGGTTGACGTAGTGGTGGGGGGGGTTGAACGGGGACTCCCCTGTGCCAGCTGGGTGGGGCGACAGACGAATCAGGGAGATGTCAGAGATGACGGGGCTGCCGGCTAATCCAGGGGGCCTGAAACAAAACAGAAAAAGAGAAAGAAAATGGCGGTTTAAAGGAATGGCAGGTGTTACAAAACCATGGGGGCTGGAATGGAATGGAGACTTCAGCCCGGAGCCCACGATGAGGTGGCTAACGTGATACCTGAAGACAGCTATGAACCACCCTGATGCCCGTGTCCATCCACGCACCTTCTGAACCTTTCACTTCCATTACAGTGTTAAAGGGATTAAACTCACCAGAGCTCGGTTACACACACACACACACTCACCCACTGAGCCAGTCAACCCACTAGGTGGCACAGATGGCTGCCTAGGGTGCTGTCATCTGAGGGATGCCATTTTTGAAAGTTAAGGGGTGAGCCCTCAGGACACAGAGGGGGAAAATTCTCATGCAGCAGTCGTCAAACTATAATGATAATAAGTGGGCGCCATTAATGACAGTAAAACCCAAGGTGGACAACCAACCAGGACAACTAACTCTGATTAAACTGAGTGGGCGACGTGTGAAAGTAAAATTGCATCCACTCCATACACCAAGGGGCATGGGCTCCTTAAAGTCACACATAGGGGTGCCATTTGTGCTCACACTCTGGACATTGAGGGGGACCCCTCCCCCATTGGTCATCAAACTGACGCTACTCACTGGGCACCATTTGTGAAAGTAAAATGTCAAAGGGGGTGCCACCCCTACCTGGTCATCAAACTCTGATTAAGAGTGGGCACCATTAATGAAAGTAAGCCCAGTGGGGACAAACCCCACCTACCCGGTCATCAATCTCTGATGATACTGAGTGGGCGACGTTATTCGCTGGACAAACTCCTTCAACTCCACCCAGAGCTCCAATTGGCTACTCACCAGGGTGAAGGAGGAGACCACAGCAGCTGGTAAGACATGAGAACACGCGGACCCCACACAGAATGTCACACTGCAGTCCACCTGCTTAAAGCCACACAAGGCCTGGAACATTTATTTTTTTGTTGTTATATTTTTCCATTTTGTTCAGCTCAGCAAAAGTAAAAAAAAAAAAAAATACATGGCACAAAATTCCAAAAGCATCGAGGAACTGCAGGAGCTTTAGAGTCTCGTCAGGCCCGCTTTCAAGGCCGGCGGATCCTTCACCTTCTGGAGGCGAGGAATGAAGACGGCTAAAAATAAATAAATAAATAAAACGAAGAAGGAGTAATGAAGTTAGCGGCTAAAGTAATACCAGAAGGGGGTGTCATGTGAAAAATCAAAAATCCAAGACGAGATTTAATCAGCTGCCGGTGCCTGGGGCGGCCGCTCCTGAGACGTGCTTATCCAGGTCTACTGAGTCAGTCTGCAGACGCACACCTCTGATTAGCTGGCTTTACTTCAAAACCAAAGGCTGACATAATGTGGAGTGCAAAAACAACAAAAAAAAGAAAAGAAAAAGAAAATAAAAGATGGCCGTCTGAGCCACGGCGCCGTCTCTATTCAGTAAAGGGGCGATGGACGTTTCTAAGTCCCAGTGTGTCTGTGCTTTCTTATTACTTTTAGGAAATCCAACTCGACTTGTGCTCTTCAGCGTCTCCACCTTAAATGCACCAGCCAAACAAGTCCATGTCAATACCTACATTAGGGGGCGCTGCTCCCTTACCTCTGCACAAGCAGCCGCACCACCCGCACTTCAGAACGGCTCCTCACCCACCTGACGGTAGGCACCTCTGAGCTCAGCCAGTACTTGGATGGGAAAACTGGGGCAGCTGCTGCTTGGAGGAGGTGTTGGCGAGGCCAGCAGGGGGCGCTTACCCCCGTGGTATGTGTGTGCATCCCGAGTGCAGTGACAAGGACACTGGGCTGTGAAAATGGGTAACATCCTTTGGATCTGAGGGCCTGACAAATACGAACCAGTCTTGAATGGGGCAGCAGACCACCATAGGACCCACTCTCACGTCTTCTTCTTCTTCATCTTCATTCCCTGCCTTGATGAGCCACGATGATCTGGAATGGTTACACTTTGACACAGAATGTCACATCCTCATCGGAAAGCTGCTTGGAAGAGGTGTTGGTGAGGCCAGCAGGGGGCACTTACCCTGGTGGTCTGTGTGTGGATCCCAGTTGCCCATCAGTGCAGTGACAAGGACACTGAGCTGTTAAGATGGGTAACATCCTTTGGATGGGATATTAATTCTGAGGTCCTGACTATCTGTGGGCACAAATGCAAACCAGTCTTGAATGGGCCATGTGCTGGGAAAATTGGCAATGCCCTTTGGATGAGAGATTCAAACTGAGGTGCTGACTATCAGTGGTTGTAAAAAAGATCCCAAAAGAGTAGGGTGTGGCCCGATGTCCTGGCTAAGTCACACACCACGGACTTGCCTCCCCCCCCCCCATCCCCATTCTGGCCCCCTGCTATCGCTATCAACCACCACCTAACAGCTCATGTGTGTTGAGCGCACTGGCACAAGACTGTCTGCCGTCCCATCATCTTCCAGGCGGATGCTGCACCCTGGTGGTGCTTGAAGTGGCTCCCCACCATCTTTGAGTGTCTATAAAGCGCTCCGTGAATGTGACGCCCCGTCTACTGATTGTGTAAATTAGTGGCGGTGCGCACACATGTCACCTTACTTTCTGACACAAGCTGCCAATCTCCAAGTTCTCAAAAGTTTTCTCCCGACTGTCCCCTAACGCCACTGCCCAATTAAAAACTCCAAAAGTGGCATGACAAGAGCATTTAGAAAGGCGCCTCCTCACAGCGTGACATCCTTCATTACTTATTGCCCAGGAGTGCTCAACAAGAGCTCGCCGCCGATTTGGCTGCATCTGCCGCTTGCCTTTGATGATGTGAGCCGCACATCGAATGTCACATTTAATCGAGAACAACGGCGCGCGGTCCTGGACAAGAATGACAAGCCGGTGGGAATGCTCACTACGAAGATGTATCGCTTCATGAAGATCAGAGATTTCACCGGCTTCTGATGGAGATGTGACTGCTGGAAAGGCTCCGTTTGGATGGACGTGTGGGGGAAAATATAAATAAATAAACAAACAAAGAGATAAACCGATAGAGATGATCATCACAATAGACGTTTGTCGGTGACTTTAAAGGTAGCACGCCATCAGCTCCTCCATGCAGCCATTTTGGGAGCTGACTCTCAAGTTCAGGGTCACACGGAGTAGCTGCCCATCCTGGAGATGACATGCAGGGGGTCATACAGCGTAGTTTGTGTATGTGGTGGACGTGGCGCCAACATGGCTGCTGGCCAGGTCACAACAAGGTGGGCATTTCTTTAGAAGTCCAGGAATGGCAACAACCTTTGGACACGATTGGACCATTTACTGGATCACAACAACACAGGGGCAAACTAAAGCGGAGTGAGTTACACCATCTGGATTCTGGGGGGCAATGGTGAGCAGCGGGCACCTTTGAAAAAGTGACAGTGGCTACCAGTTACATTAAGGGCTGATTTCTAAGGCATACATGGCATAGCGTCTCTTTAATTGCCGAACACTCCGAAGACCTGCATATGGTGGACGTAACATACACATGGGTGTCCAGGTTACAACAGGGGGTCACTCCTTTGAGACAGCTAGTGGGCACATTTGGAGGATATGCACAACACTGTTTGGAGGGGCAAACTAAAGAGAAGTGAGTTACACCATCTAAACTCTAGGGGGCAACAATGAGCAGCGAGTTCCTTTGAAAAAGTGACAGTGGCTACCAGTTACGTTAAGGGCTGATTTCTAAGGCATACATGGCATGGCGTCTCTTCACTTGCTGACGATACGCACCAAACCGTTTACTGGATCACAACACAGGAGGGGCAAACTAAAGAGTCATGAGGTACACCATCTCAACTCTAGGGGGCGACAGTGAGCAGTGGGTGCCTTTTAAAAATTGACAGTGGCCAGAGGTTACATTAAGGGCTGATTTTTAAGGCATAACCCCTCATCCATTACTAAAAATGCTATAAACAACTTTATATGGTGGACATTCACATGGGCGTCTAGGTCACAGCAGGGGGGGTTACTCCTTTAAGACAGCCAGTGGGCACATTTGAACGATACGCACGACACCGTTTACTGCATCATGACTATGAAGGGGCAGATGGCAAAATAAAGAGAAGCGAGTTATACCATCTAGACTCTAGGAGGCAACAATGAGCAGCGAGTTCCTTTTAAAAAGTGACAATGGCTACCAGTTATGTTAAGGGCTGATTTCTAAGACATACATGGCATGGTGTCTCTTTAATTGCTAAGACCTGCATATGGTGTTCATAACACCTGGGTTGTCCCAGGTCACAGCAAACTAAAGAGAAGTGAGTTACACCATCTGGACTCTAGGGGGTGACAGTGAGTAATGCAAGTTGTGACGACAACCTTTGGGCACATCTGGAGGATTAACACCAAGCTGGTGGCGGGTTTTAGTCTCAGCCTGGGCACTGTAAGGGTGAACGTTCTGACTTATGCCCCACCTGGGCTTTTTCTTCCAGGTATTCACGTTTCCCTCTCGTTTCATTTCATAACAACCATAAAAGTATGTGCTCATGTCTAATGGACGCGGGTCTCCCCCATCAGCCACCATGAGGGTCTTCCTGTTATTAATAACAAAACATGTAAGTTAAAGAGGCCACATAGCTCATAAATGACACATGCCAAGCCCATTTACTGCACGCTTCTGGTCATTTTTGAAGATTGCTGGTAATCGGAGACCAAACCCTGGATGGCTCACAGGCCTACAATGCCCCAGTTTACAGCCACCAGTCAACCTAAGCCATGTGGTTTTAGGGTATGGGTGGAAAAATGTCACACCTGGAAGAAAACTGTGGCACTCTGGGGCTATGAGGCAGTAAGGCTAACTGCTGTGCCATCACAAGTTCAAGAAGAATCAGATAGCCATCTTGTTACCTGCTTATCTCATTGATGGTCACAATGGGACGATGCCTGTCCCAGCAGAATAACATCCTGGAGTATTAATTCATATTGATATGATATACATCTTTTGGGGGAGGGGGCAGGTCATATAGTGCAGTTTCTGAATGTGGTGGACACCAAGTCCCCATGTCTGGCAAGGTGACAACAGGCTTATTTCTTTAGATGGCCAGTTAAGGGCACAACCTTTGGACTCAGTTGGAGGACAAACACCAAACCGTTTAATGGATCAGGACAATGGAGGGTGAGTTACACCATTGGGACTCTGGGGGGTGACAGTGAGCAGCGGGCAGCTTTTAAAAAGTGACAGTGGCTACCAGTTACATTAAGGGCTGATTCCTAAGGCATACATGGCATAGCATCTCTTTAATTACCGAACACTCCAAAGACCTGCATATGGTGGACATAACATACACATGTCTGTCCAGGTCACAAGAGTGGGTGACTCTTTTAAGAAAGCCAGTGGGCACATTTGGACTATACACACCACACCGTTTACTGTATCATGACCATGAAGGGTGAGTTACACTATCTGAACTCTAGGGGGCGAAAGTGAGCAGCAGGTTCCTTTTAAAAAGAGACAGTGGCCAGAGGTTACGTTAAGGGCTGGTTTTTAAGGAATACATGGCATAACCCCATATCCATTGCTAAAAATATTATAAACAGCTTTAAATGGTGAACATGGCATTCACATGGACGCCCAGGTCACAGAAGGTGGTTACTTCTTTTAGATTGCCAATGGGCACATTCAGAGGATATGCACCAAAATGTTTACTGGATAAAAATAATGGAGGGTGATTTACACCATCGGGACTCTAGGGGGTGACAGTGAGTAATGTAAGTTGTGACAACAACATTTGGGCACATTGGGAGGACTAACACCAAGCTGGTGGTGGGCTCTAGTCCTGCAAGGGTGAATTTTCTGACTTATGCTGCACCTGGGTTTTTTTCTCCAGGAAATTAAAGTTTTCCTTTTGTTTCACTTCATAAGAGCCATAAACATATCTGCTGACGTCTAACAGACAAGGGTCTCCTGTGAGGGTCTTCTTGTCTTATTCCAAGTATGCCATTTTCCACCCATATATGTGGCTTAGGTCGACTGGTGTCTCGAAGCTGGGCCAATATAGGCCCGTGTCCCATCCAGGGGTGGTCTCTGACCCCCCCCACCCAGCAATTTTCAAAGCGGACCGATTGAGTGCAGCAAACGCATGGAGGGATGTGTCACGTGTGAGCTACGTGGCCTGAATACGTTGTGTTTCTTGTGATTTATGACAGGAAGGCCCATGCGGCGGCCGATGGGGGGGGCCCGCGTCCACTCAGACGTGAGCACATACTTGTACGGTCATCACAGAGTGAAGTTTTCCTGCTCCAGTCGTGCCAGTCTGAGCTCGCCTGTAACCCGACACGGTGATTATCTCCGGCACTCGGCATTACGTGTGCTCCTCTCATAATTGGCGCAGCGCTGGAAAACAAGACGATTTTGTGTAATTTGACAGCACGGCGCACTCCCGACAAGGTCAGACTTCACTGCAGATCGGGTGATGATACCGAACCTCAAAGCAACGCGCCTTTTGGCAGTGTCGGAGCTGACACAGATGTTGGTTTGCTGCCTCATCTGATAAGCAGGGCGCTACATTTTTTTTTCTCTTATGTTGTGTTTATTTGGATTTTTCTTTATTACATGATATGGCTGGGAGAAACGGGAAGAATGTAGCGAGCGTGCAGTGAGTGTCACATCATACGTGACACGTGCCAAAGGGGGACACCCAGGGTCACTTGGAGGAGGACCGCACCTATCTACTGGATCTGTCCAGTCATTAGATGGAGGGGTGGGGGTGGCCCAATAGGGGGCACTCTGCAGTGCAAGTAAAGGTGAGCTCAAATTGTATAAAAGGAACAAACAAAGTTACTAAGAACAGAGACACCAACTCAAATGTGCCACTTGGTGCCACTGCCCACCTGCCAAGTTGTTTTGCCTGCCTCTCTGATGGCGGATCGCAGGAATTGTCGGGGTCCTGTCATCGGATTGGCTGGCCCAGTGCTGACTCAGCTGTGGATTGGCCAATAAGGGGCGGTGGCTTGATGGCCGTGGTCTCCAGGACTCGTATTACGGGATGTAATCTGCTGTTGAATTCTGCTCTGTCCTTGTCATACGACTACGACCACTATTGAGGATGATTGTTGTTCTCCTCTGTGCATTGTGTTGTATTTATCCCTTTTTATGACGCCCACCTACCTGGAAATGGGGGTCTCTTTTTGAACTGCCTTTCCTAAGGTTTCTTCCATTTTTTTTCCCCTACTAGGGTGTTTTTTTGGGGAGTTTTTCTTTGTCTCTTCAGAGAGTCAAGGCTAGGGGGCTGTCAAGAGGCAGGGTCTGTTAAAGCCCATTGAGGCACTTCTTGTGTGATTTTGGGCTACACAAACATAAATTGTATTGCATTGTATTGCTGTGTGTGATAACAGAGACCTGCAACACATAAAAATGGGGGAAAGCAGCAGTGGCAGCGTCTTTAGGGAGACAGTAAACTGTTCCATCCCTTTGTACTTGCATTCTTATCTAGCAAGTGAGAAAACAAATTGTCTTATTTTCTTACCTTACATCTCTAAAGGTGGGCGGAGTGGTGGCTCTGAGGTAGGGGATCTGCACTGGCAATCGGAAGGTTGCCGGTTCGAATCCCGTAAAACGCCTCTATATTTATACTCTATATTTATTTATACTCTACTTTGTTGGGCCCTTGAGTAAGGCCCTTAACCTGCTCTGTCCTGGATGTTAATCTGCAGCCAGCCTTGTGTGTAGGTACAGGGAACCTGCAGGGAAAACCTGGCAGAACTGGCACTCCAGCCACCATAAAAAACCTCACATTCCACCTGAACTGGTGTGGTGCTGAGGTGTCATCCGTCACATGGCTGCACTCGGGTCCTAATCTGGGATCCTGAGTTGATTTGCGCCAATGCGCTGTATCTCTCTTTCTTGATCCAGCTAAACCAGGGTTCAAGCCCTACATGTTAAGTTACGAAGCCTCCTCCAGTTCACTCCTTCCATCCTTTCCTACCTCCAGACAGTTGAACCCTTGCCATCCAGACTCCACACTCACTGGTCTATGGTGGCCAGCAGGGACCATTAAGTCTCTGGAAAGTGTCACTTCTGGGGTCTGGAATGTTTTAGGACAGCAGTTTTCAAAGAGTGGTCCATGGACAATGGTGGTCCGTAAGAATCTGCCTGATGGTCCGTGTGCTGACTTGGCCATCAGTGTGACGGGCAGCATGGAGTGACTAAAGGGGTCTCTCTACCTTCACATGCCATCTTGGGGAACTCTTTAAGTATTTCCTGATTCCCCCCTAAGTGTAATGAGTCCATTATTTGGCAGTATAGCACCCCCTGTTGAAAAAAAGCTAATAACAACTAGCAGTGCAAAATCCACAAAGACGTTTTACGGCTCGACTCCTGTGCACACCTTACAAAAAGCAAATGAAAACCATTCTTTTTAATGAGGGTGGATACTGAGACGACCAACACACTGTCCTTAGGGTGACAAAATAACACATGACTGAGACAGTTTTAGCATCCCATAATAACACGAGGTCAGAAGAACCTCAAGACTTTATATGTGCAGCCTCAAATGGCCGTCTGTCCTGCGGGTAAAGATGAAGCATGAGGCTTAACTGGGTCTTCATTACTTTGTAACTTGGCTATTTCTGCACCGTCCACAGTGCACGGTGAGGTCCCCCCCTAAATCGCTGGGCTCTTGTCCATCCCTCGCTAGGAGAGATGAGTTTCTTTTCATCCCTCCGACCGGGTGAAGGTTCAGGGGGTCACCACATAACTACAGGAGCAGCTCTGACGCTTGGCCTGCTGACAGCACAAAAATAAAATAAAACAAACACTTGAGTGAGCGCCATGCTGAGGGTCGTCCCGAGGGGCCACCGGGACATCCCCCCTCTCCTGACACAAATGTGTTTGAAAAACTGGGCTTGTTGGAGAAACAGAACATTTAAGAGCTGCGTCAGAGAATAAGGGGACTCAGTGAGGCATGTTTGGGACGACGATGGTTGGATGGTTTATCATTGGACAGACTATTTAGGTGGACCCCTGCCATCTCTGACCCTCATGAGGCCTCAGCTTTATTTCTCCTCATAGCCTGCCTGCCCACCTCGGACCTTTCATTACAATTGTACACTTCCAGCATGTGGCAATTAAAGCAACTATTAAAGACTCCAACATGAACATAAAGGTGCCAGCATCCATGACACTTGGAGGGGCAGAAAGAGAGGGAGAGAAAATTCCATCCATCCATCCATCATCCTACCTGCTTAACACAAGTCAGAGTCACAGCAACCAGAGCCTGTCCAGGAGCACCAGGAGAAAGATGGAAACCAACAGTCAACTGAGAAGTACCTTCATACAGATATGTATGCACATGAAGTGCACCCCCTACTGGTTACAAACGTCCAAAGTGTACTGTGGTAGCTGTCCACTATGATTTTTAAGAACAAAGGGAAAAAACAGGAGATGATAAAGAAAGAAAGAAAGAAAGAAAGAAAGAAAGAAAGAAGGGATGAGTAAAGGGAGCACGATAAGAAAAAAGAAAATGAAAGGAGGAATGAGTAAAGGTAGCACAATAAGCAAGAAAGAAAGAAAGAAAGAAAGAAAGTAGGGATGAGTAACAGGAGCATGAGAAAGAAAGGAGGGAGGAGTAAAAGGAGCACGATAAGAATGAAAGAACGAAAGAAAATGAAAGGAAGAATGAGTAAAGGGAGCACAATAAGAAAAAAAGAAAATGAAAGGAGGAATGAGATAAGCGGAAGAGGATGGATGGATGGAAGGAGGAATGAGTAAAGGGAGCACAATAAGAAAGAAAGAAAGTAGGGATGAGTAAAACGAGCACGACAAAGAAAGAAAGAATGAGTAAAAGCAGCATGATTAGAAAGAAAGAAAGAAAGAAAGAAAGAAAGAAAGAAAGAAAGAAAGAAAGAGAGCTGGCACCGCTAACTGTCATCCAAATGATAACCACTTATGACCTTAACGTCACAGTAAACGTAACAAAACCTCAACCCACCTGTTATATAAGTTTGACAGTACAGGGTGTCACATGACCCCTGTATTAATATGAGATGAGTGTCTTTGATTGTTTGTCTGACCTGCAAATTCACACCACTGTGCCAGTCTCAGCTACCTAAATGTAAAGAGGAGGATGAACTTCATTTTCAAATTTTTTCATCTTGGAGAAATTGATTAAGTGACTGCACCTGGATTTTATTAGGGAAGAGACCCCTAGGGGACATTTTGGGGGTTTGGCAAAAGTATGTAAAGTGGCTACCTACTAGGGGTTTAGTATTTTTTTTTTACTGTTGCTGAACTGGCGCTCCATGCGGGTTTAGATCTGGACTTGCATCCAGTTTTGCTCAGACAGACGCTGGCCTCATACAATCTAATAGAAGTAAGTGACATAAAGGGGCTGGATACCCATTCTGTGTGTCACAGGGCGAGGAAGGGCACAGCAGGCAGCCGACTCCACCGTGAAAACCAAATCTGCCCGAGAACTTCACTTTAAAAAACACGGAATTTGTTTACGGGCGGCGCAGAGGAGGGAGGCAACAATGGTGTTCTTGCAAGGAAAAGGCAATCCGCTTAGCCGTCAATTCCCAGAGGTGCTCCTTGAAATAAAGTTGAGCCTGTTAGGTCTCCCTGTCCTTCACTCCTGCTTAGATACAGCTGGCAAGAGAATGGACGAGCTTGGTGGGCTGCACAGCTTTTTCTTGTTCTTCAGATTCTTTACTTATTAACGCCTTTTCTGTGCTTTTTGGCAGCGGCACTCAATAAAACTCAGAACTGAGTGAGTGCATCAGTGGGCCTGAATATGAATGGAGTGGTCTTCAGTTTGGAAAAAATTGACTTGAATTACTGGGAAACATTCAATGAAGGGAGGCATCAAACCTGCTGAATAACAGGCTGGGAGACACAGATAGAGATAGATAGATAATCCTTTTTAATAATTCTTTGCATTTATATAGCACTTTTCTCACTACTCAAAGCGCTCAGCAATTGCAGGTTAAGGGCCTCGCTCAAGGGCCCAACAGAGCAGAGTCCCTTTTGGTATTTACGGGATTTGAACCGGCAACCTTCCGATTGCCAAATCAGATCCCTAGCCTCAGAGCCACCACTCCAAATAGATAGATAGATAGATATGAAAGGCACCATATGATAGATAGATAGATAGATAAGGCATAATATGATAGATAGATAGATAGATAGATAGATAGATAGATAGATAGATAGATAGATAGATAGAAAGATAGATAGAAAAGGCACAATATGATAGATAGATAGATAGATAGATAGATAGATAGATAGATAGATAGATAGATAGATAGATAGATAGATATGAAAGGCACTATAGATAGATAGAGTGAAATGCACTATATGATTGATAGATAGATAGAATTATAGAAAGGCACTATATAATAGATAGATAGATTATTGTGGTACGCAGGTCTCGGTCTCAGCTCAGCTCCTTCTAAACTATTCTGTCATCCCGGAAGTCTCTTAAACAATGCGTGATTTTCCAATGAAAATTGTAATTTTAAGACATGAAAATCAAATGTAATTATCTACAGACACTTTTCTCTATGCTTGGAACATCACAGAATCAAAATCTGAGCTTAAATTTTTGATCTTCTCACCAGATTCCCATGAGCACGAAGAAAAGATCAGACCCCATTACACAAACAAGGGTCAAAAGCCAGCAGGCCTTAAGACTTCAGAGTGCAGAAGACTCGACCAGAATGGCAGGATGCACGATGCTTGAGCACAGAGATGCCGCCCTCCGATCTCCACTGCCCACTGCCATCACATGCCCAATGCCACACGGTCACAGACACTGACAATCAGCATCAGAGGACAAATCACAACAGGAGCGGCCACAACGTGACACCATCACACGAGGCAGAAGCACAAGCTGAGTAAGCTGAAGTTCTTTATGCAAATTTGAAACTGAATCTCAATTATTGAGTGGGGTGGCACTACAAACAGCATGCCCTACAGTGGGTGTCCTCATCGAGAGCCTACCATTCACCGGCTGGTATGTTCACTGATGAATGAACTGAAGGTGTTTCTTTTTGAACCAGCGAGTTATCGTCTACAGGGGTTTTAATGGCAAACATTTTGCATTTTGCTCAGCAGCAACTCGAGGGGATTCTATTTCAATTGGAGACCACGCTTCTCTGTGCCATGTAATCAAATGGCCAATCAAAGGTGGGGCAAGGGGCATTGACAGAAGGGGAAAGGGGCGCTCCCACCACGAGGGTGTCCAACCAGCACTAAAGAAAGTAGAGGAGGAGCTGATGAGGCCATCTCATTGAATGGCTGGGAGCTGCCGATCTAAAAGACAACTTGGCCATGGAAGACAATGAAAGTTATCCACAGTAATAGATGGTCGTCACTTGGGGGGGGGGGGGTATGAATACAAAGCTACCAAGGAACCAAGCTCAGTGACACTAACAGCGGTTTCATGATATTCAGCATTTAGTTGAAAACGCTAACAACCCACAGCTCGAAAATGTAACAGCATGGTCCATATTAAGATGTATAATAAATAAAAACAGCTTTAGACAGCGTCACATAAGAGTAAACCCGTTCAGCGAGACCTAAAGCACCACTTCAGTTATCACAATCACGCGAAGTATGGAAAGAAACATTTAGAAGTAGACCGCCTCTTAGCTCAAATGTTGACGCCCCTTGCCCCACCTTTCAAAGTTGATTGGTCATTAGACACATATAAACGAAAGACCCGTGTGTGTGTGTGTGTGTGTAGGGAGCCGTCTGCTCTGCTCACACTCATGCACAGCCACTAGACGGCGCATGCACCTCACGTCTCACTACCATAGGCCCATGTGCAGCAAACGCCGCCACACAACAACGACGAGGCGCTAAAGAAGCACAACGGCGAAACGAGGGGGCAAAATGGCCGCGACTCAGCAGCGGAGGGCAAGGCTTGAAGCTTTCACTAAACATGCTGTCTGTCTGTAGCCTGGCAGAGCAACCCTGCTGGGGTCACTGGGTGCCACAAGAGAGACAAGCTCCCTGCTGTGATGGACTTCCATGTGACTTCCATTGGGCAATGGCCCTGGCACTGCAAGCATTCCTGGGTCCTTAATAAAAGGACTTGGCAAAGGTGAGTCAGAGCTGGGAGGAAGAAGGACAACACTTGACTGGAGGATGGCAGTGTGGTGGGAAGAGTCGCAAGGAGAGAGAATTTGTGGATATTGGAGACAGAATCCTGTGTTTTGTGTTCTTGCAACTGTGGAAAGGATATTAGTGAATAAACCAACCTTTATTTGAACCCGGGACTACACCAGTGTGATGGAAACCGGGGCGTCCGAGAGCCCCAAACACGAACACACATCGTGAGTCTTGGGTTACATCTCCCTGTATGCCCTACTGGCTTACCACTGGGCACCGATATCCGGGGGGCTGCTGCCATCTAGTGTCCTGGGGGAGTAAAAAATAACCCCAGCGATATTTTTATCTTTCCGTGGGCTGCCCGTCCATCCCTTCCGGCTCTGCTCCATTTGTTCTCCCCGGCTGGGATGCCTATCTATCCATTCGGAATCTCCCGTCCGAGCAAGGAACCATCCTCTCTCCTGGCCGGGATGCCCACCCAACCCATGTGTCATCTATCGTGTGTAGGTATAAAATGGCACCCAAATGGATCGAGAGTCACCTCACTCTAAACCTCAGCTTAGGAGTTTCCAAAGAGATTATCGTTTATTGAGGTTCGGAAAACGTCTCCTCCACTCTGTGCAGACTGTTGTCAGACCGGAGCACCCAACAGGAGGCGCTCTTCTACCGTAGTCACTCCCTCACTCACACACAAACACACACACACACACCTGCACAGCCATTCAAGAATGTGATGGCTCTGCGTGCGTGTGACTCCATTCCTGCCCGTCTTGCATGTTTTTTGGGGGCCCAGTCTCCGAGAACAGACGGCTCTCATGGATACTGTTATTAAGGGCCAGAGAATCCTCCCCATCCGACAAGATATTACTTGAAACGGCGCGCAGCGGATCGGGCGAGTCACAGACGAGGCACGCACATTTGGCTCAGGGTTGAGGAACCAGAAAAAGATCCCTCTTAATCAGTACCTGTCACAGCAATGACTTTTCTGTCTCTTCACTGTGTGTGGCAAGCGAGAAACTGGAGAAAAAAAATAAATAAATACATTTGTAAATAAAATCAGGAGAGAAGGTGTCCCCCCGGCGTACACTCCATGCTTATAGAAGCCCCCGCTAAGTACACTTCTGTCTGGGGGAGTCTTAAGAGCGAGTCGTCTCCGTCTGCTAATGCCAACCCCTCTCTCGGTCAGCGCAGTCGCCTAAACCGAACGGGACTTAAGCAATGCCCCCTGCAATTTATCTTGACCGGGACCCTCAAAGAAAAGAAATGGATCGGGGTAATAGTCGATCACAGGGGGGACACCCAGTTCGTGGTCCAGACAGGTTCTGCACTCAGCCAGAATTCAATTGTTCATACGCTTCAGCACATTGTAGGAATGTCAGGATTTTGGTTCTGCTGAATCTTTCAGACTGCCACAGCTTTCTGTGGGGGGACTGGGGGGGGGGGGGATGTCGGGGCAAACGTCCAATTCTTGGCTACAGCGAACCGTAACAGTAGAGAATGTGCTTAGCACAACCGTACACTCGCCTCAGCTCAGCTCCTAGAAAGTCGGCCGGCCACGGGGAAGGGGAGCACTGGAGTTTACTGAGTGGGCTTTGAGTCTCTGCTCGCTCGTCATACAGAAACATTTCCATCTACCTGCTTAGCAGACGCTTCCATCCAAAGCAACTAACAAAGGAGGTCAACATAACCGAGTCGACACCAGTCTGAGGGACAGTTTGGGAACAAGTGTGACAGGACAAGGTGACAAAAGACGATCACCCCAAGTGAAGAAAATGCTAACGAGTTGCAAAACCCTAAAAACTAACATCAGTTAGACAGGAAATCACCACAGGAGAGGGGCTCCAAACATTTCTTAAACTCATTGAGGGGGCCAGAACTTCAAATGGAGGTGGGCAAATCATTCCACCAGCCAGGAGCTACAAATGCAAACACTCTGGACTGGGATTTGATGCCATGCAGACGTACCATTCACTAGAAGATCTGAGCGGTCGAGAAGGAGCATAAGACGGAGGGCGGAGTGGTGGCTCTGAGGCTAAGGATCTGTGCTGGTATCCAGAAGGTTGCCAGTTTGAATCCCAGTCACTGCCAAAAGAGATCCTACTCTGCTGGGCCCTTGAGCAAGACTCTTAACCTGTAATTGCTCCAGGGGCGCTGTACAATGGCTGACCCTGCACTCTGACCCCAAGGAGTATGCGAAAACTAACAAATTCCTAATACGAGAAATTGTATAAGGCGAAATAAAGAAAGAAAAAAAAAAACAAAAAACAGACCCTCACAAGTGTCTCCATATAAACGGGGGGGTTGCGTCTCCACCAACTGATCTGTGAGCAAGAATCATGGATTACAATTCAATATGTGCTGCCACAGGGAGCCAAGGTGGTGATCTGAAAAGACATGTGACATGTGCTCACCTCAGCTGGATAAACCTCATCTGCAGGGGCTTGGTGACAAATGACAGTATGCCTGCCAGCTGGCCAATGCCAGGAGCTGTGCTGCTTATAATGATAGATAGATAGATAGATAGATAGATAGATAGATAGATAGATAGAT
>JANRMT010062816.1:21299888-21312842 GCA_026402145.1 Polypterus bichir lapradei | reverse complement strand
GATAGATAGATAGATAGATAGATAGATAGATAGATAGATAGATAGATTTGTTATCCAGTGGCAGGGAACACTTAAACAACTGAAACTGATTATGTGGCAAACACAGGAGCGGATGGTGGGATTTCTGGCGTCAATAACAAGCAAAATGTCTCCTTAATCTGTTAGCCTTCATACTGATTGGCAGCTCTGTAAGATGAATTATCCTCTAATTACCTACTGCACTAAACTTTGTCACACGTTACTTTTCATGTTGTACGTAAAGAGTGGCACTGCTGCCTCCAAGCTCTATCGACCAGGTCAGGCCTGAAAGTCCTCTTCCCACCTTCAGTTTGGCTTTTCCTCCAACGTCCCAAAGATGCACAGATTAGATACATTGGAGACCTTGACATGTCACCGAGTGACTGGTGTGTCATTGTGCACCCTGTGGTGGACTGACCACATGCCCAGTGTTCTATCCTGCCTTGTGCCCAAAGCTACAAACACAGGTATCCCTTCTTCTCAGCTGGACAATTGGTTGAGAAATAAAAAATGATAGATGGATCAGAGGATGTCGTGAAGCACCAAAAAGAATTAAAATAAAAAATGAAAAATCAAAGAGAACCGAGTAATAAGCAGCCTACCCCTTCCAAAACATCTCAGAGCTGGAAAACTTTTTGTCAGTTGGGATCTTTCAATTTATGTAAAGCAGGAATGTTGCTGGGGTTGCCAGGGGTGTGAAATAGCATAAATTGTATTGCCGCAGAAACCATAAACTGAAAGCTGGATAATTTAATTTTTTATGGTTTTATGTATCCATATATTACACTCCCACCCTCCCCCCACTGCAATCCCTCCCACCATCACCCCCCTCACCCTTGTTTTAAAATTTGCCTGTGGCATATTGGGCTCAGTTCAAACCCCCATAATAAAGTCAAAGCAAAAAACGGCAAAGATTTGTGAAGTGGATTGTGTCTGCACAACAGCCGCAGGGCGAGTTTCCGAGAGTCAACGGGATTGGGTTTGGCCTCGCAGAGGATTTGATCAACCATTTCTAAACTAAAGCCTCTGCCTGTCAGGCACTAAATGTTAAACAAAGGCAGCATTCTTTGAGACTTGTGTCGTTTGAAGTTGGAAAATGATGGGTCTTTCAATCAGGCTTTGTTCCGTTAACCCCGAGTCTGGGAGGAACCCACCGGCTTTGCTCTGCACAGGAGCGTAAGATGAGCCCCCATTGTCAGTGAAACAGCACTAGTGCACAAATCAGGATGGACGTGTGGCTCTGTGTCACTGATATAGTGTCTTTCACACAAATGGGCTCTCATGTCACTCAGATGTGGTCACCGCTTGGCCGTCGATCAGATGGCGGCCTCTATCAGTCCATGTGCATGGCACATCTATCTGTTATATAGTGCCGTTTACATCTATCTATCTATGTCTAATCCTGCTATCTATCTATCATATAGTGCATTTCCTATCAATCTATCATATAGTGCCTTTCACATCTGCCTGTCTATCTATCAATCATATAGTGCCTTTCACACTATCTTTCATTATATAGCCCCTTTCACACTCTAATCCTGCCAACTACGCTAAAATATCTATCATATAGTGCCTTCACATATTTCTACTTATCTATTCATCATATAGTGCCTTTCAAATCAATGCACTGGCAAGCATGTCTCACCAGTTTTGGGCCAATGAAAAGATTACTGATGTCATGCTGCCATTAACTGAATTTCTGTTTTTTTTAGATTGAAGGAAACTTTGTCAGAAGACCACTGACATCACTTCCTGGCAGGACACCCCTCAGCTCCGCCCCTTTCACTTCCTCTGCTACTAAAGCCCTCAACACAGGACGTTTGGCGGGTGTCACATTGGACCTTCTTCTGACCACACAGCATCACTGCAGAGATGAGCCAACTTCACGTCAGTTTTGACGCATTTTGATTATTTTGCAGATTCACTGCTGGACATTGAACGTGGTATCCTGTGGTTTCTGTTGCTCTTGTATTCGTTCACAGTATCTGTCTTACAGTTCGTTAAAATTCCCTAATGCAGCCCGTGTCTCCTGCAAGTGTTGCCATTCTCACATAGGCGAAGAGCCATTCAAGACAGCCTGTCAAGATGGCCGCCAGGGGCCCTCTCTTTGTACCCACGTCAGATTCTTCCATCTACTGGCAGTGCCCCTGCCCATACATCTGTGCCAGGATGAAGATATCTTGCTAGATCAACATGAAGCAACAGTGGATTTTGCTTTTTTTTTCCCTCTAAATACGGAGAAGGTAAAGATTACAATTTGCCAAAATAAAAAGCTTAACGGTAGAAAGTGTAGTCAGGTAGCAGTGAGTACTGATGCTCAATGTGACCCGAGTGCCAACGCCAACTGGGTGCACGCTATTTAAACTGCCAACTCAAGCACAGTGAGCAGCAAGGCCAAGAAAAGCTTTCTTCTGGTGTACACCCGAATGTAAAAAGTGCTTTTGACTGTAAAAAGTGCTTGAGTTTTGTGATGTGCAACAATCAAAGTTCCAGTGGCACTGATGTGGAGACTCGGCGTTAGTGTCAGTTGGTAACGAGAACATGGAGCAGCGTGCCAGAAGGAAACAGTCAACGTCTTACAAGGTTCACATTTCTCAAGTCGGTATAAACGCAAAACACAGCTGCAATTACTATAAACACTGCTTTTAGCTTAGTGCACGGGAAAAGATTAACTGAAGCACAATAGCAAGTCGGCAATCACACAGCTCGTCATGAGAGAATGGAGATTTCGTAACTGAACATTTGAGCCACTTTCTCTTTTCAGAATTGCACCACGCAGGCTGACTAAGTGGCAAACAGCTGGAGAAAGGCTTTAATTAAAGGGAACGGAGATCCTCGCCTTGGGAACTCGGGAAGGCTGTGCCATCGCCACTCAAGTGCTCTGGTATAACGTCACTTACTCCATCTAAAGCGTATAAGGCGTCTTTAACAAGGCGTAGACATACAGCGCTGTACACTCCATTTAGTAAACCTGCTTAATCCTAAGAAGAGTCATGGGGGGCCGGAGCCCCTACCAGCAGGCACAGGGCACAAGGCAGGAAGAACACCAGGACAGGGCGCCAGTCCATCGCAGGGGAGCACACACACACACACACCAAACACACACACATGGGCCAGTCGAGCCTCAACAATTCACCCAACCTGCATGTCTTTGGGCAGTGGGAGGAAAACCAAGCAGACAGGCAGGGAACAGGCAAACTCCACACATGGCAGACCCGGGATGTGAACCCTGGTCACCTTAAAGCGAGGCAGCAGCACTGCCACTGTGTCACCATGCTGCCCAAGGGATATAGAGTTAAACATAATATAATGTGTATAAACAAATATTTAAATGTTTTCTTTATCCACCTTAAAAAATATATAAGTGTCATTCCAACAGATGGTGCATCACAAATATTTGTCATAATAAAATGCATGCATTTGTCTTTCCAAAAGATGGCACACCTCATATATCTGAAGCAATTAAATACATTACTACACACATTTCTGATGCACCATCTGTTAGAATGACAAATGCAGTGCATATGTCTCTATTGCATGAAGTTTAGATAGCTAGATATAGATATTCCTATAAATGCTTATGATGCACCATCTGTTGGAATGACAGAGATATAGCAACCATAGAGAACACAGACATGTCTCCATTTATTATATTATATTATATTATATTATATTATATTATATTATATTATATTATATTATATTATATGCAGCCAGAACATGCTATTGGTTCCATAAACCTAAACTGGAATAAATATCTTCAAAAACAGATGGATAGATATAACACAGTATTCATTAATTCATTTTCTAGACCTCTTTCTACTTTTTAGATTGGAATGCCAGTCTATATCAGGGCAGAGGTGGTGAGGCCAGGGGGCACTTACCCTGTGTGGATCCCAATACCACAGTGCAGTAACGCGGACACTGTGCTCTAAAAACTGGCGTCATCCTTAGGACACAGACAGACAGATGGAGGGCTTCTTAATTCAGTTGCAGGCAAATGTTAAACACTTTATTAAGTGGTAAACAAAGAGGCTTTTTACAGAAGCCATTTAAATACATGAATACATAAATGGACAGATAAATAAATACACACACACACACTCTGTGGTCGAGATGTTAAACTGAGGTCCTGACTATCTGTGGTCCTACGACATCCCTGGCCGTCTTTCCTAAAGAGTAGGGTGTACCCCGATACTCTGCCTCAACTGCCCAACATGACCTGGTCATTCTGGCCCCCTAATTATTCCCTGTCCATTATTGCCTAACTATCTCTGCCACTTCTTCACCACCTAATAGCCAAAGCGTGGTGAGCGTACTTCTATGTTAATTAATGTTGACTTATTTTATTTTCCTACTGTGTCTCTTATTTTTCTATTCTTCATTATGTAAAGCACTTTGATCTACATTTTTTTGTATGAAAATGTGCTATATAAATAAATGTTGTTGTTGTTGTTGTTGTAACAATGGCTGCCGTTGCATCATATAGGTAGAGGGGTCACGCTGGTGCCTCCCAGCTGTCTGTGTGTAAATTGTTTTGAGAGTCTAGAGTGTTACATAAGTGTAATTAATTTCATTCATAGTCACACAAGCACATTCTCACTCACATGGGGCCAGTTCAGAGTTGCCAGTTGAGCTAACATTCACATTTTTGATTATTAAACTCCATTGTCTGGACAAAATCCACACAGACGTGGAGAGAGTGCAGACAGCACATAAACATTAAACAATGGCTCCTGAGTGCTAATCAGTGTGCCACCCTCTAAGTGTGTACTACTGTATATACAGCACATGAAATGAATGGAAGGTACTTCGATATGCAGACACGCAGATTCATCTTCATATAAATACGTTGTGCAGGCGTCAGTTCTCTGCACACAGAGACGCACACATAGACATTGGGTTTGTGTTTAGGATCGTCTCTTGATTTACTCCATATATATTTCATAAAGTACACTTGCTGTCCGACTATATGTGCTGTGGGAATTAATCAAATCAGTTATGGTAAATCATGCATGAATAGCTGATCGAGTTTCAGCTTTTAAAGTTACAAAAGTGCAAATGAGAGCCAGGAGTTACCACGTTGGCTTCATATTTTCATCTCTCTCATGTTCTCATCATTCCTGCATGTTAATTTGCTTCACTGCTCAGCCTAAAATAGAGCCGCTCAAGCACTTCTATGCTGCTACGAGTACAGGCCATGACCTCTGGCCCCAGTTGTGCCTCGGGGAATCTTTGCAATGACGTTTGAGACTCGGGCAATGCTGACTCATCCAAGTATACCAGTCATTGCTTGCAGACTGTGGCAGTTTGTCTGACACCTCCATTTTTTAACTTCAGGAAAACAGGAGACAGTAGAATTGTTGAACTGGACACTTCATGTGAGGAAACCCGGTCAAGGTGTGCCACGGTGTGGTGCAGCAGTGGCAGGGAGCGGAGTAATAGTTTGAACAAAAGGAGGAGACAGATAGGCGGTGACATCCAATACAGTGACATACAGTGACATCCATAATCTGCTGTGCAGAAAAACTGCTTTGAATGATGGGCGGCATGGAAGCTTTTCTGACAGCAATATACTTTACATCGAGACAGGAAAGAGAGAAGAGGAGACACACAGAAGCTATACAGAAAAATAATGTGACACCTGACATGTAAGGGAAAGGGTTAAACCACAACAGCCTAGGACCCTGTCCCTTTGGGAAACACAATCCCACCCAGTGTGAGGACAACACCTTTAGATGGGCAATCGTGCAACTTAATCACGATTTCTATGGGTTTGTCTATCATATTGTGCCTTTCCTATCTATCTATCTATTATATAGTGCCTTTCATATCTATCTATCATATAGTGCCTTTCATATATATCTATCTATCATATAGTGCCGTTCATATCTATATATCTATTTATCTATTATAATGTGCCTTTCCTATCAATCTATGTATTGTTACTTTCCTATCTGTCTGTCTGTCTTGCATATAACAGAGACATACGCATTACATCTGTCATTGCACAGCATTTTACAGGTGTGTCCTGGGTAAGCAATTAAGTATGACTCTGCAGCTAACTTTTGTTTTGTCTGTTTGTTTAGAATGGTGGATCTGCTTAGGTCACGTCTGGTACTTGCGTAGTCCTGCCCCTCAGTGATATGGAATCCGAAAGCTGCCAGAAGTCAACGTTCACTCACAGATCATCTTCTGAGGCATCTCTGAAGATCCTACCTCCCCACGGTGTGGGATGTACGTATGGTACCAAATAACTAAAGATGCGCTTTGTTAGATGCACACAAAGACCAAGAGAGTGGATATCACATCTGCTCTCCTGGCCTGGCAGGCCACATCTAAGCAAGGCAGATGGCCTCATAGTAGATCTAAGGTTGGGAAACATAAGGTTAAAAAATGAGCCTGGATGCCCAAATCCTAAAACTAATCAGTTGAGAGAGTTGGGTAGCCTTATAGCTTGAAATAGCTAACGGTGATAATCCATCTGCAATGAAAAAGATCCAGTACAGAAAAGTTGGATAATAAAACCACCAAGACCACAGAAAAGAGCAAGGACAAGGAAAAAATGAGGGAATTATAGAACAAAGTGGAGAGTTCATTCACTTCACTGAAGAAGTGGGAGTCATTAAGGGCATCCAATTGGATCTCATACAATTGAGGAAGAACGGAATTAATTGCAAGTGCAGATTTTGGATTAGTGCACCAGTGTACAGCTATGATATAGCTAATATCCCCTACCCTAAACCTAAACTCAACCCTCATTTCTTGTGTTCTCTATTCATTTACATTATCTGTCTACCTGTCTATTATCATATAATGTGTGAGGGATGGCCCACGTCCTTACCCAGCTGGGACACCCTCAGAATGGAAGGACCAGGTGAGAATGTGTGCACAGGGCATTATCTCCTCTAGAGCACTAGCTGGCAGCTCTCCTGAGTTGCAGTTCAATAACTCGGCCCTGTTGGGTTCCATGGATGCCGCAGGAACTGGGGATCCCTACTACAGGGGGTATGGAAGACCGGAGGGAGATAAAAGGAGCTGCCTGTCTCACAGGCAGAGTTGGGATGAAGGTGGACAAAACTTGTGAGGAGGAGGAGGAGGAGTGGAGAAAGCAGTGAAAGAGAGGAAGAAGACAAAGAGTTGTGCCTGTGCTTTATTGTACTTGTGGCTGGGGTGGTGGGAAACTCTTGATAAGGAAGGGTTTCCCTCAAAAAAAAAAAGACTGTGCTTTTAACTTGCGCTTGTTTTGGGGGAGCTGCCGTTCCCCCTGGTGTCCACAAATGTCTTTAAAAATCTATCTATCTATCTATCTATCTATTAGTGCCTTTCACTTCTATCTATCTATTTATTAATGTTCACTATTTTCCAGTTCAGTTTTAAAAGAAGCAGCAGCCTTTCTAGACACCATTGCCGTCTCTATAGAAGGTGGCGGCCCATTTTACGGCCTACATAGAATGAACATCTCACACAATTGAATAAAAGGTCACAAAAGCAATCCACTGACATGTCCAACCTCCTGCCCTGAAGCCCAGCTGACCTGACCACTGGTGGAGAGTTGCTGCCCTTTCCCTGCCACGGCTTGAACATCCTGATGAACGTTCAAAGTGATTTTTTTAGACGGCTTTGAGGAGCGTTTTGTTCTTTTTTTTTCTCCAAATAAAGTAAATAAATCCTAAACCACCGAGTGGATTGCTGCAGCCTGCATCGTTTCTTTCAAATTCTGGGAAAATGACATCAACCAGCTTCATTTGTATGCTTCACCAGTCCACATTTTAAGTGACAAAACACTGTAAGTTGAAATAGCAGTTGAGTAGCCCTCATGATAGAAAAGGGTGAAAGACGCTATAAACATGTGCCCTGCTGACCCCCATGTCCAGGTCTCCGCCAGCACCAGTTCGGTAAGTCGCACAGAAGGGTCTTGCGCCGTCGTCGCCACGGCAGCACTGCGCTGTCACGCCTCAAGTTATAAAGCGGCTGTCCTGTGCATACGCTGCAAGGCACAAAACGAGAGGCACCCCACTGTTTCTTTTATGACAGCTATGACAAAATAACCTGTGCTCTCATTATGTTATATGCAAACAATGATAAAGGGGAATGTATGGAGGTGTCATGTTTAGCAATCAAGAAGCAAACCTTTGACATGAAGCTGCAAGTGGATAATAAAGCTCCCTGGCTCACAACAAATGACACCTCACTTAATTTGCTGTGCAATGTTCATGTAATTAGATAAATTTGGCGCCGGCAACGAAAAAGACAGCCAGATCAAGGTCTTGATGAATTAGGGGTCTTCTGTCAAGATCAAATCACATTAATCAGCGAGCCAAAGCACAGTGACAGAATTTTTCCCCTACTTCCAGCCTTTTTTTTGATGAATAGCCTCGTTCATGCCTTGCGCTGGGTATGTATCAGCTTTGAATCTGTGAATTTAAATGAAACAGCCAGATTTTGAACAAATGTTACTAACTTTAGTCTTGCCGCCTGGCATTTTACTGACCCTCTTAGGTTACAACTAAGCCATCTACCCCTCAGTTGCTGTTTTCGGATGGATCACCTCGGTGCATTCATTTCAATGACTGCTTTCTAATGTATAGATGCATAATGGGCACCTATCCCTCCTGGGCACGGCGGGTGATGTTACCGGCTCCAGGTTTGATTGTCAGCTGTGCTGTCTTTTCTGTGAAGTGTGCAAGTTCTCCATGAGTTCATGACTTTCCTCCAGGCTTTCCCACAATCCAATCATTGCTCGGTTAGATTACTTTCTGATTCCACTTTTTCCATTTGTGACTCACTAGGAGCTGGCAGGCATCTTGTGGGTGTTGGCTCTCATAAGAAATTAACAACAGATGGGCCACCAAACCACTAGAGGGCACACTTACAGCCACGGCCACATTTACACAGAAGAACCTGTGTGGTCAATTAACCTGACATGGAGATCTTCTTGATGTAGAAGACCCAAATAAAAAAACCCCACAAGGATAAAGAAGACAGAAGTCAGGGCACCAGGCATTGAAGCTAAGAGACAGGAATGCTAACTGCCACGCCTTCCCATTGACAGACTTTCTAGGTTCACTTTATTATTATTATTTACCTGGCTGAAGCCTTTACCCAAGTTATTTAGGATACAACTGCTTCCACTTCTTTTGTCTTTCCAGTCTGAACACAGGAAAGTGAAGTGACTTGCTCAGGGTCACCCAGTGTCGGTAGTGAGATATGAACCCAGAACTACAGGGTTTGTGGTTCAAAGCCATAACCGCTGAGCCACAGTGCCTGCCTGACTTACAGTGTTAGAGGAAGGCACCAGACATAAGGCAAAGAATCAAAGTGGACACCAATGGCTCCCACTAATGCTTGGGCCTCCATGGACAGCTACCTGCTTTTAGAGCTCACTGCGCCCACTTAAGGGCAACAGGCAGTCACAAGTGTCAAGGACACGCTTTGTGAAGTCTACGGTAGCATTCAATTCTATTACATTCTCAAATCCACTTTAGCCATTTCACGGTCACAGGGATATTGTGTTGTATTTTGCTATATTATATTATTGCATAACATTGTCAAATCTATTTCAGGAACATGAGGGTATTACATGATATTCTCCATCCATTTTCTAAACCCCCTTTACCCTGAGCAGAGATCCTGATCAACTCTGCACTGATATTGTATGAGTGAGGAAGAACGTGTGCAGGAGTGATCATTTGGTATGTCATCTGTGGTTGACACCCCAGCTCCCCTGGACCATATAATTTTAAAATGTAGGTTTAGGACATGGGTGGCTACAATTCTATTCTATTCCATTCTAGGCCAATAAGCTTAACAAAACTCATCAATCCTCTCTACCTAAGTTCTCCAAGCAACATCAAGTCAAAGTTTGAACAGTCTCTAGATCTTACTGTCCCCCCGACTCTCTGGTTTTCATTTCTGGTCTTTGGTTCTGTGTGTGATTAAAAACGTTTGTAACGTTTCTTAGAAGATGCCTTTCAACTTGAGTTCTTTGTCAAGAATAAGGAGATATATTATAAAGTAATATCTGGGATCCACGGCACTAATTCCAGTCATAAGTTTGATCAATTTCATTATGTTAGCTCTTAATCTTTATTTACTTAAACCCATTCTGTGTTTCCACAATATATTATATAATATTGTATTGCATTGTATTCTATTATATCATATTAAATAATGTCATTTTCAAACCTTTTGGAGGCTGGAGCCTACTCCAGGGTGCAAAACAGGAAGAATCCCTGGACAAGGCGCCAGTCCATCACAGCGTCAATACACTAATGCACTATGCAGACACACACACACACACACACACACACACACACACACGGCCAATCCACCTGACCTGCATGTCGTGGACAGTTGGAGGAAAACCAACACAGACACAGAGAGAACATGCAAAGTCCATGTTGGAATGACCCGGGACGGGAACCCTGGTCTCCTTAATGCTACCACTGCGACACCATGTCACCCTAATAATATATTATATTATATTCTTCTTGTTTTTCAGCTGCTCCCATTAGGGGTCGCCATAGTGGATCACCTTTTTCCATATCTTCCTGTCCTCTGCATCTTGTTCTGCTACACCGATCACCTACATGTCCTCTCTCACCACATCCATAAATAAATATTATATTATATTACATTATATTATATTACAGGGCGACACGGTGGCGCAGTGGGTAGCACTGCTGCCTCGCAGTTAGGAGACCCAGGTTTATGGAGTCTGCATGTTCTCCCTGTGTCTATGTGGGTTTCCTCCCACAGTCCAAAGACATGCAGGTTAGGTGCATTGGCGGTCCTACATTGTCCCTAGCGTGTGCTTGGTGTGTGTGTGTGCGCCCTGTGGTGGGCTGGCGCCCTGCCTGGGGTTTGTTTCCTGCCTTGCGTTCCTGCCCAACCCCTGTGTTGGCTTGGATTGACTCAGTAGATCCCCGTGACCCTGTAGTTAGGATATAGCGGCTTGGACAATGGATGGATGGATATTATATTATATTATATTATAAGCTCATCAGTCCTCTTCACTTAGCTTCTCCATTGGGTCAGATTTTGGAGGGCCCCTAAGTCTTACTGCCCATCCTTCTTTCTGGTTTCTTCTTCCATGTAAATGCAGTTCTTTGTGTGATGAGAAAACTTCCCTAACATTTGTGTGAATTTCCATTTGTGTCTTCATATTCTTGAGTATAAAGTACTAGCTGGGATCCACTGTACTAATTCCCTTCCCAATTTGAAGCAATTCCATAATGTCATCTCTTGATCTTTTTTGTTTGCATAAACTCAAAAGGTTAATAAACTCCTTCAATATTTCCTGATCACCTCACAAATTAGATTCTGCTTGATGAACTGCTCACTAGTTTTGGGTGACTACACTGTGACTTTGAACTCGATTAAGCAAGTTTGAAATGGATGGACGGATATCTCATATCTTCTTCTGCCGAGACCCCTTTCTGCCCTCCATTCTGTGCACTCCCTTCAGCTCTGACCCACAGAGATAATCAAGTGGGATTTCTAGTGGACTGAGACACTTAAGAAACACAACAGAATTTCCAAAATGGCCCGGCGGGTGGACAATATCATACAGCATTGTGGGCCACTCTGTACAGTGAAACTCTCATACCATCCAGTGGTCCCATTATTTTTGGTGCCTTCAAACACACACAAACACACACACACACACACACACACTCTTCACAACAGAAGGAGAGGTGAAAGTGCCATGACACCTACCCGTGCATTGCGTGCAAGGAGTGAGGCTCATAATGGTATCGTCCTTCATGGTGACGCATGTCAATCGGAATCGGAGGATGGAATGCTGGGAATAAATGGTGTGGGGCTGAGGAAACAAGAGAGGGAGAGAGAAAGAGAGAGAGAGACTTCAAAAAAACGGACTTTCAAACAGAAAATTTCAAAGGCAAAAGCGCTACAATAAGCAACATGAATTTCAGAGCAAGCTGAGCAGTTTCTCGTAAAATATTGGCACTATCACACAAGAGAAGTGGAATAAATAAATAATCAAAGTCATCCTAAGAAAGTCTACATCTCAAACATAAAAGATCTTCAACTGGTCTTTTGACAAAGACCTGCAGCCAGACGTTCTTTGAACTCGGGGAGATGATAGACTGTATCAAGGAAAAAGCGCGAGTGAAACGCAAACAGGACCTGACAGCAGTGGGAAAAATTCTCCTCTCGCTCCTCTATCAGGAGCTTAAACCAGAAAAGCACGTCTCTTCAGGGAAAGCTGCAGGCATGAATACAGGACCAACTTCGATTAGGAAATAATAGACTGCAGTAATGGTGTGTGCGCTGCGGCAAGCAGCGTTTAAGGCCGGCTGCACTGTCCCGTGGCCTTGAGGCAGCAGCAGCAGTCAATTCAGCCCTCACGTCGCTAGTTTCTTACCAGCTTCAGTTTGCCACTCACTATATATACTGTATATATAAAGTTATTATTATTAAGTTATATTAATCTATATATGAAGTTAGTAAGATATATAGAAATATTGTCACGCATGCATGTCAGAAGGTCGCCTTCCAGGCTCATCAGAGGTAAGCACTCCCAACCCAGAAAACCAGGGGGCTCAATTGCTGACTCTTTTGTCTCTTTCCCCACCCATAGCTCCGTGAAGACGCCCACTGAGGACAAATGACTCCGCCCATTCCCCTCCATGAGCTATAAAAGCAGGGCGCTCCCAGAAGGAGAAGATGAGCCGACACTGAAGCCTCACCGCTCTCTGGAGCTTCCGAACGGCTGCCAGTGGCTGAGCTTTGCTTTTTTTTTTTATTTTTGCGTCATCGTGTGTCTGTTATTTTGTCTCAACTTATTACTTCAAGTAAGGGGAGTGGCACCTGAACACTTCATTTGAACAACAACAATATATATACACATTCATACACACACACACACACATATATACATATACATATATATATATATATATATATATA
>JANRMT010062816.1:21285063-21299788 GCA_026402145.1 Polypterus bichir lapradei | reverse complement strand
ATATATATACACACACACTAAGGGGCTTCACGCCTTGCTTGCTTCGCTCACCAACCCCCTGCCTGCTCTACGCACCAGCCACTTCATATCTTTTTCACTCTCGTATGTGAATTTCACTTTCACCAAACAACAAATCTTTTAATTCTAGCAGATACACCTCTTTATTGGGAAGAAGCACAATGTTTCCCTGATGGCAACAAGAATTAGACGACCTACAAGTCTCCGACTTAAAGTTTAAATCTGAACAATATCTACATACTACTATCATATCACCTATGCCCATATATTCGATCTCTTTTCACTGTTCCATTATTTCACAGAGCAATAATTTCCGTTTGTTATCACCAATGTGATCTCTAACCTGCTCTGCATGAGTATCACACCGTTTTTGAAGCTCTTTCGGACGATCTAATTTTGTTCTACTCTTTGGCTTTTATTTCCGCAGGAACTGAGTTTCACAATAGCATTCACACAAATGAGCAGTGATTGAACAGTGGGCGTGGTTGTAAATGTTTAAGAGGAGGGTGGGACTTGTCAAAATCTCTTGGCAAAAAGTCTTGTCTCGCGGGACCTGAAATTATCTCTTGCGGGAGTTGAAAATACCTCTGAGAAAGTCTTGTCCCAGGATTTCCTTTTATACTATATATATATATATATATATATATATATATATATATATATATATATATAGTGGAACCTTGGATTGTGAGTAATTTGGATTGCGAGTGTTTTGCAATACGAGCTAAAATTTTTAATAAATTTTGACTAGATAAACGAGCAAGGTCTTGCAATACAAGTAGTATGTAGACGCTTTGTCTGCCGAGCGTCACTTGATCACTGAGCCGATGGTTCTTCTCTCTCTCGCTGCGGGATTGTAGGTAATCGTCTCCCATTCTCGGTCTCAGTCGGCGTGCCACACTCGTATAGTAACCATCCGTACGAGCGTATACTGCTTACTATAGAATTGTGACCACGTGTGTGTGTTGTGACGTATGAGTCCCAGTCATGCACCCCAAAACACTTAGCTGAGTCTCAGTACTTTAGCAACACCAGCTTTATTCAGCTTGAAACAGGAACAGCACGTTTATTTATTGTAGTGGGATCTGCCACTAACTATACACAGACAAAGCAGTCAGGCAGGGTCGAGCCAGATTGGTGGCCAAGTAGTACTGTGCCCTGCATTTCTAATGTTCCTTGTATCACCCATCAATGGCAGGCACTTATAGCTTATCCGCGATCTTTTCGTAAATCGCTTTTACGGTGAACTGTTACAGTGCTGGAGCCTGTGGTTGCTTCGGGACGCTCTTCCACGTGTCGTCCCGTTGGGGGGGGGGGAATCCCAAAAGAGTTTAGAAACTCGCTCACACCAGCCATGATTCTTTTCAAAGGTAAAGTGCAGGTTAATTTGTTTGATGTATTTTTACTTTATATTTTGTATTAATCATTTTTATATGAATAGTTTTGTGTTGTGGAACGAATCATCTGAATTTCCATTATTTCTTATGGGGAAATTCGATATACGAGTGCTTTGGATTACAAGCACGTTTCTGGAACGAATTATGCTCGCAATTCTAGGTTCCACTATATATATACTATATATATAAAGAGGTTTTAACAATAACCTTAAACAGATGGAAAATAAAATATTCAACCTGTTTCTTTTATGTTAGCCATCTCTTTTAAAGAAACAGAAAGGCGTTTCCAGTTAAATCTGCTTTTGTAAAGCAATACTCCAAATTAGGATGATTTTATTTTATCTGTTAATAGCACTTGTGGTTTGCAGTGATGGACAAAAATCATTTTTCATTGTGTTTTTTTCTGGTGAGACAAGATGACTCACTTTCTGATACAATGAGTTCCAATGGGGCCCAGCAGTAAACAATATTAAACTGTTTGTGAATACAAATCTCCTTTACTTAAGTCACCCAATCTTCAAGTCACGTATCCAAAAGAGAGTTTTTACACAAAGGGAATACTGAAGGCGCAGCCTCGTGACTGCCCCATGTGGCATATCGTGGTAAATTATTGGTAAATGAATACTTCTGTATAATCAGAGTAGTGCACAAAAGTGAAGCGCGTTCAAGTGAATTTGATGTTTTGAATTGCAGACGGGACTCTTAAGCCACGAAAGGGTGGGCAGAGGGTGGAACTGCTGATCCCCATTAAAGCCCATTGAATCACAAGGTTTTTATCGCCATTCTGTATGAAAACAGCCCACCCTAAAATGATATTTTTCCTATCTGTTACTTAACCCATTTACTTGTTAGTTGTGGCAGAGAAAAATTTTTCATGGAGAAAGGACATGAAGTTTCTGATAGAATGGGTCCCATTGTTAACTATCACTGGACAACAGTAAACAAAATCAAAATCGCCCCATGAACAAAATATCGTGTTGCATAATCCCCACGTCAAATCATTCAGGGCTATTTTGACAACGTGCAAAGCACACATATATTTTTTCTTAAGTGTTGTTAAATAATTAAACACTAGAAAATGAAACAAGTCCTCAAAGAGGAATCCCCTTCACACTTTTGATTTGAAGACTGGACTCTTGACCAATGAGTGAGGGAGAGAGGCGGGCCTTCAGTTCAAAAGAGAATATTTATCATGAATTGAGGTTGCCCAGAATAGATGATTTTAAAATATTTCAGAGCTTTATTAGTGGTAGTTTTTCAGATTTCAAACATTCGAATGGCATGCTGTGTTTGAGATATCTCAACAAAAAAGGAAAATGTTTCTTTGAAGAATAAGTGTACCAAGTTTTTAAGAAATCAATCCATAGGGCAGCAAATGAGGATGACAAAAGGTGCTTTTGCATTTTACGTGAGTAATTGGAGGACAATGGCGAATAACCGCATGAGGAATTCTAATCAAACTTTGTTTGTGTAAAGTGTGACGGCACTTCATGTCACTGTCATGTCTGTCTGTCTGTCTGTCTGTCTGACTACAAGAAACAATTGGGTTCACATCGGACTGATTTCCTTGAAAACGTGGAAAACTTTACGTTCAGTGAATTTTTAGGGGGAAAGTTCAATTTTGATTGACAAATGTCAAATAGTTGAAATTTAAATAAGTAAAAATTAATATTAAAAAAAATATTGGCAAGTTTGCAAACCCATTCACCCATTTTCTGCCGCTTTTCCGGGTCCGAATCACAGAAATTTGGTAAATTTCTTCTTTAGTTAAATTTGCTAGGGAGAGTTCAATTTCCGTAGCCATATCTTGAACAGTTCAAATGTCTACAAATTCCCATTTGAAAAGTGCTGGCAAAATTTCAGAATCATCTATCTTAAAGCAGAAATACATATTGCGCCACCTCAACTGCTGATTAATTTTCGGGTTCTTTCCACTTGCCGCTCCTGACGGTAGAACAATCTCCAGTCCGAGTTATTAACACGCTCCACAAATGTGCGGTTGCTGTTATGTCGGCTTCTTGCATTTGCAAAGTTACGTCTTACAAAATTTCTGTGTTCAAGAAATACGAGCCACAATTGGCCATAAACCTGTGACAACCAACAACAGCAGTAGCGCCGTCAAGTAAACTATGGGAGACAACGGGTGCCAAAATGACAGCAACCACTTAAAACTAACTATATATTGCAATGCTCTGCATACATGTGCGGTGCGCTTCACTGTGCCACGGTTTTATCGTGTCGTAATTAAGAACTTATCGGACAAAATGGCTGACTGCTTTTCACCGCGGTAGGTGATTTTCGTGTCAGTTTCAAATACAAAAGCAAAACCGCATAGCGTATCATGCCATGTCTGTAGATTGCGTGTCATAACTAAAAGCAAAGCAAACTTATTGCATGTTCGTTTAGTGATTTATTTTTTTATTTATTTCAATGTGATCAAATGACCAATCAGCATGAAGAGGCACTGCAAAGGGCGCCACCTATGGGGTTCAAGGCGTTCCTCTTCTAAACATTCCTGTCTTCTGGAGGTGGACGGTACAAAATTAAAAAGCACCGTGTGCGTATGCACTGCATTGCCATGTTGTTAACACGTTAGATTGATTTTCATTTTGGCATGAAACATCTTCCACAGTAAGCGGAGTACGATGAATTCCTTCATTTTATTTGGTTTATCTTATCAATCGGCGTAAATCTGTTGGCTCTGAAGACAATTTCATTTACTGTAAAACACGTAAGTTCTATTATCACAATGTTTTTAATATAACATTGCAACAAATTATGTGACACGTCTGTCTTTGATGAAATAAACAGACCCATATTGGAAATTGTCCTACTTTCAAAACAGTTCACTTATTCTCCAAGCACGCCTTACTATCATGCCAAGCGGACATTTGCTGACTTGTGTCACAGGAGGCTGGGGGTCAGACCCAGCCAGGACGCCTGGAAGGACCGGAAGGTGGTCTAAACGTCCCCCGGGCCACGAGGGGGTAACCGCCCTGGATGTTGAAAGGACCACGGGGAAGGAGCAAGGAGGCTCAAGCACAATGGAGCCCGTGACCAACGCCCCGAGCGTCGTGGATCCCGGGAGATCGACACTTCCACCACACCTGGGAGAGTTGATGGAAGACCTTCCAGGGATGCCCAGAGTGCTTCCGGGTTCTCATGTGACACTTCCGCCACACCTGGGAAGGTGGGGGAAGATCCATTCCAGCAACACCCGGAGTGCTTCCTGGGTGTAAAGGCAGCACTTCCGCCACACCAGGAAGTGCTGCCGGCTGGAAGAGTGTCATCAGGCACCTGGAGCACATCTGGGTGGGACTAAAAGGGGCGGCCTCACTCCAATCAGGGAGCTAGAGTCGGGAGCGGGAGCAGAACGAAGTTACTGTGAGGAGAGGAGAGGCGGCCCACGGATATTGAGAGAGAGGCCAGTGAAGAGGGCGATTGGTGCTGGGGGCACTGTGTGGGACTTTATTGTCCCTTAGTGCTGGTATTAGCCTGATGGTGTTTGGACCCGAGCTCACACTTGTTAATATTCCAGTCTCTTCTCTCTCTCTATTTTATATATACTGTATTATATATATATATATATATATATATATATATATATATATATATATATGAAATCCAACGTCTGTCTGTTTGTCTGTATGTCTGCTTTTCATGTGAGCACTACTTAACGGATTTAGATCGTTTTTTTTTTTTCTAGAATTTGCTAGAACATTCCGGTTGATTACCACAGTTCATGGTACCGATTATTTGCATGAATCCAAGAGACATGCAGTGGGCTGAGGGGAAGGGGATGGGACCCTTCTCACTCACGCGCCAGCCTCAGGAGTGTATCTTACATCTGCTTAGCTAGCAAACGAGAGAACTACTTCACGGATTTAGATCAAGCTTTTTTCTAGAATTTGTTTGAACATTCCGTTTGATTTTGCGACTTCTCTCTTCGCGCTAGGAATCAGAGTTCACTTGCGATATATTCACTCTAATCCGAGACAAAGGCTGCGGGCCAAGGGAAGCGGGAAGCGTGACGTCAGGAGTAGGGAGCCGGGCAGGGCCCTTCTCGCTCACGCGCCAGCCTCCGTTCGAGTTGCTCCACCTTTTGAAGCGTACCTTTCTTCTGCTTAGCTAGCGATACCTTTTAATTTATTGATTTTTAAAGTTTGTCCCGTTCCACTACGACGCGGGCGGAGCCTGCAGGGGTCAGCTAGTTATGTAATAAAGTCAGGGGTGTCAGCCTTTACAATGTGGCACAACATCAGCAGTTCAAGAGGGTCATTCGACAGAGGGTCTTCAGCGTTGAGCTAACGAGGCGTTGTGAAAGGTGAAAAGAAATCTTCCGAAGGGGTAACCAGGGGGCAGGGGTGTGTAGACTGAATTCATTTGCTGATTGAGGCCGGCTGTTAACCCTGTGCTGCGGATTTGTAAATATATTTTTATTATTTAAATCAGAACAAAAGCAACAAATGTAAATAATGAAAAAGTTCTGGCACACATTTTACAAAGTCAGGGCCGCACAAACATCATTCAAATAGTTAAACCTGATGGTGAATGTCATGAATTCAGAGACGCCTTTGCCGAACATCAACTACCAGAACAAAGTTACAAAGTTCTTCAAAATGGTGGACCAGGTAGCCCTGTCTACCTGAGAAATGTTCAAGTGGCATAAAATCATTTTTGCCTTTGGGTCCACAGTCCTTACAAATGCCAAAGAATATCACACCAGTAATAACTGGGGCAGCACAAGATGTTGCCATGATGGGCACCGGCCTCATTCCCACAATGATCCTATTATTGATAGAAAATGGAAGATGAAATGGTCAGACAGTGTTTGTGCGAAAGCGCCATCAATGGTAAGCAAGGCTCACTGTGGAGAGGGGCAGCACAGACCGCCAATAAAGTGAAGCGCTAGGTCAGTACCTGCTGTTAAGAGGCACAGGAAAGCTGACATCCTCAGGTCACTTTTTTTTGTGTGGAATAGTAGCATGGAGTAACTAAACCCCACCACCACCCCCCAAGACAGGCACGCTGTACGCTTCATGGAGCGGCACTGACATCGTGCCCCCCAGAGCTCTGATTATACGCAGCCACGGCCGGGCTGTCCTCGTACAGTCAGCAGACCCTGCGAACGGGGGATTGACCAAGCAGGCTTATTCCATCACCGTGACAGCTCTATTGTTCCATCATCAAAGGCAGAACAAAAGAATAGCACCCTGGAGAGTTCAAGGGCTACATTTACCTGCTTTACTAGGCTTAATCCCACCGGGCACGCAGAACTGGAATGTGCTTCTTCTGCGCACGTCTGTTAGTCTTCAAATGCTAACATTTGTTTGCTCATCCAACACAATATTACTGCATTCCCAAGTCCCTGCTTCCTATTGTTTTTTAAACAACTGGAAATAATCAGTTTATCTTCGGCAAGAAGCTGCCCTCGAGTACAGTGCACACAGAGTGGCATATCTGCAGTCGGCTGCTTTCATTTTTCCTCCTTAGTGTTGGTGATGTTGATTTAAAACCAAACTAATAGGCAGCAGAAGCGGCTGAAAGAACACCTGCGGGGCTCAACCCTCCCGGAATCCCAAAGCGCTTGTAATGTGCCATTAATTAAATGAGTGTTTACCGGCAGGACTTGTGTAGGGCCCAATGTGTACATGGGGGCACTGGCTGGGTGTGCTTAGACAGACGCAGAGGTGCAGTTCAGAAGCCTGCGGGTTACTGTTATATAGCGCCTTACACATCTATCTATCTATCTATTATATAGCGCCTTACACATCTATCTATCTATTATATAATGCCTTTCACATTTATCTATCTATCTATCTACCTACCTATTATATAGTGCCTTTCACATCTGTCTGTCTATTATATAGTGCCTTTCACATCTGTCTATCCATCTGTCTATTATATAGCGCCTTTCACGTCTATCTATTATATAGTGCCTTTCACATCTATCTATTTATCTATCTATTATATAGTGCCTTTTATCTATCTATTATATAGTGTGTTACCTATCTATTATATAGTGCCTTTCACACTTATCTATTATATAGCGCCTTTCACATCTATCCATCTATCTATCTATTATATTGTGCCTTTCACATCTATCTATCTATCTAGTATATAGTGCCTTTTACATTAACCCATCTGTCTTCCTAATCTTAGCAACAAGATGGACAAACAGATACACAGAAACAGACACACGCACTTGTCCTTTTATAAGGGTGGGTCTCCTGATTCCTGTGCATTTGGGAGTTGCTTTAGGTTGGACGTGTCCAGCAGTAACACTTGCAGTGCACCATATATTGGAATGTTTTCTGTAATGCATGTAGTAATAAAATATTTGGCATTTTTCATTCCAACAGATGGCGTATCACAAAGGTCAGCACTGCTTTTACGAATCCCATACTAAATGGTGTATTACAGAGGCAGAGCAACCAGACACACACACGGAGACACTTGAGTTGGGGCTTGCAGAGTTCATTTTCACTTTTTTTCAGTCACAATGAAGGTATAAGCTTTATGTTGAATTAGTAACATTAAGAACGTGGCTGGAAGGAAAACCTTCAGCCGATGCGGCCCACCAGGATCCCAGTTGAACAACCTCATCTGGGACTTCCTTTTTTTTTTTTTTTTTTTTTTTATTGAATTGTGCATGGGGAGGTTAGGGGGCGGAAATTAGGGGGGGGGCAGAGTTCCACCTCCTCTCTTTAGTTGAAAGCAATTAATTAACTGGACTAAGTGGATTTAAAAACAGACAAGCAATGAAGGCACAACTTCGTTTAAGGCAGTTGCTCTTGTTTATTATGTACTTCTACCTCATGAAGTAAATCATAACATTTCTTAGGAACACCTCAATTTAGGGCAGCTTACACTGATTCAGACAATTGATTTATTTATTATTTATTTACTCTTGTTCTATACTTGTGGACTATTGTCTCATGAAGTCTGTATAAGAATATGTATTATACAGTAGATGGATTAAGTGTATCAGTTCCTGCTTGGTACCTTACCTCGGGTGGCCGGCCCTGCTTGGTGCATCTTGGAGCTCCA
Source organism: Polypterus bichir lapradei (assembly GCA_026402145.1). Taxonomy (NCBI): domain Eukaryota; kingdom Metazoa; phylum Chordata; class Cladistia; order Polypteriformes; family Polypteridae; genus Polypterus; species Polypterus bichir. The sequence goes on along the minus strand of JANRMT010062816.1, from coordinate 21,291,323 downwards.
CTGAGGCCAAATGTGTGGGCCTAACATCCAATTGTATGACAATCTGAATGAATAATAAAGCTTTATATGAGAGTAGCAGTTTAGAACTGGGAAAGCCAGATATTCTTAAGAGGCCTACCTCAAGTTCATTTGGAGTTGTGCAAATTGCAAACAGTAATTTTCTTCTTATTTATTTTTTTTAACTAAAAAAAAACAACAGCTTCTGCCCCTCTCTCCCTGCATTCCATTAATACAAACAAACTCCAAAACAAAGAGTTATTAAAAAAAGAAAAGAAAATTAACTCTGCAAGCCCCAACTCAGCCACCATCCTCGTGACTTTTTACTCAACAGATTCATCCTCAGAGGAAGCACTCAATAACAATAATAATATCCTGAAAAGACAAGCCCCCCTCTCCTAACCCCCCCCCCCAATGTAATTAAAAAGCTTTTCTGTCTAGGTTGGTGAATGAAGAGGGAAATTAAAATCAGACAGGAAATTCCACTAGAATAAGCTGGCTTCTGTCCTAACAACACAGCCCGCTGCCAACCGCGGCAGAAGACGCCGCTCCGCACTCGAGTGAAAATGACGAAGACAGCAAAACAAATAGTGGGGAAGGTAAACAGCACTAAATATGTCATAATCAAACACGCAGTGCCTCTTGTATCTATTTATCTACTATATAGTGCCTTTCACATCTATCTATCTCTCTATTATATAGTGCCTTTAACATCAATGTAGTATACTTCCACATCTATCGATCTATTATATAGTGTTTTTCACATCATTATATAGCGCCTTTCATATCTATCTATCTATCTATCTATTATATAGCGCCTTTCATATCTATCTATCTATCTATCTATTATATAGCGCCTTTCATATCTATCTATCTATCTATTATATAGTGCCTTTCATATCTATCTATCTACTGATTTTATAGCACCTTTTATTTCATTCCATGTATGCACATGCAGAGTCATTTTGGAATCACCAATTAACATTACCTGCACGTTTTTATAAGGATGCGCAACAAAAACCAAAATAGTCAAACAAAATCCAAACACACCGAGAGAAAAGAAAAAGTCCACACAGACAATACAATTTATTTTTGTGTAACCCAAAATCACACAAGAAGTGCTGCAATGGGCTTTAACAGGCCCTGACTTTTGACAGCAGTCCACCTGCTTTGACTCTCTAAGAAGACAAAAAATAAACTCCCAAAAAAACTCCTGTTGGGAAAAAAAAATAGAAGAAACCTTAGGAAAGGCAGTTCAAAGAGAGACCCCATTACAGGTACGATACAATGCACAGAGGAGAACAGAAGTCATCCTCAATACAATACAATAGTAGAATATAAATATTACAAGTACAGAGCATATCCCATAATAGGATAAGACAACAACCCTTCACAGCATCTGAAGCATCCCTGGGCAGGGGTCCATTCTCAAACCCACTTAACTGACCCAAGATTGCACATCCTTAATCATAAGGAACCGAACACAGATGGGATGCAGTTTGACCCCTGGGTCCACATTTGGAGTTCTTCATTCACATAACCCACACGTTTCTAGAGATGTTGGACGGCACCGTAACACCAGAGAACAAAACACACAGACAGAAGACGCAAACTCGATTTGATGCTGGATCTGTGAGGCTTTGGTGCTGACCCCTCTAGAACTGAGCCTAGCCTGGCGACAGCGAACGCAGGGGAGGAAGGCAAACCCCAGTCCACGGCAGGGCCCACACCCACACACACACCCAATCTGTGATCGCCGATTAACGTCACCTGTGTATTTTTGGAGATGTGGGACAAAAAAAATGTAAAAAGCACCTGAAGCAGAAGCACACAGGCATGAGGAGGATGTAAAAACTGCACAAAGACACCAACCCAGGGGTGCGGGATCTGTGTGGCCTGGGCGTTCGTTCACCAGTGTGCCAGCCACCCTTCTGGAGTCATGCTGTCTAAAACTACAAAGAGGAGAGTCACCTGTGTCATCTCAGGGCCACATTCCCCTAACAGTCAGTTGCAGTTCCTGCCTGCTGAAGCAGCGGCCTGGCCGGGACTCGGCTCACTTTGCCTTTCCTTCATGTCCTCCTCCTCTTCTTCTTCTTCTTCTCGGTCATCTGCTCTTCCTTAGGCGTGTAGCTCACTGCGTGCACAGGAGGATTTTTTTTTTTGTTCCTAATGAATGTGGGTATTCACCGAGCGGGTCTCTTCTTACATTTCCATAGGGGTCTGTAAACTGATACGCTTTCCTCAATGTGGGATTATGAAAAGAAACATAAAAAAAAAAAACTTGGGGGATTAACTTTGTGGCTTCTCATCTTCATAAAGTGTAAATGTGACTAACAAGAAAGGCAACTAGAAGAGGACAGCAAACTGGTGGGCACTTTAGGGGAAAAAAATAAAATAAGGAAAGGGGCCTCAGGAGTGTCCCCTGCTCTCCACTGTGTGTGACACGTCACAGATGACTCGGTGTCACGGACACAACACACACACGGCCCAGTGAGTTGGTGTCACTGTCCCAGCTCATCAGCCCCCCCTTTTCTCCGTGAAGCGCCGATTGATCGGATTTCTCTCTAATCTCTGAGGCCACGGGACAGAAGACCCTTTGAAGTGAACATTTCACCTTTGCAGTGTGAAGACCTCCTCTCTCTCCCTCTCTCACGGAGGACTCTGTTCGGGCTTGTTGGTGTAAGATCTCCCTTGCGGTGATGTCTCCTGTTTCCAGCGACTTGTTGACGGCAGGAAGAATTTCGGTTCGGATCAGCTCTTCAGACTGCCGTACGTCACAAGGTCGCCAGCTTCAAAAGGTCCTCCGCAGTGAATGTGTTAAGCTGAGGTCGCCATTCAAGCCTTTAAAATAAACAGGACAAACCTCAAATCCTCACTGGGCTTCATCTTGGATTATCCTTATCATTGCCTCTCTAAACAAATGGTGGCCATTGCAGCCCCCATTCATTCAGCAAATTTGTTCTTCAGATGAAATGCTGCAGCCTCAGAGTTGCTGGTCAGACACGCTGATGGAAACATTAAAATTGAAGAAGGAGTAGTGGCGTGTAATCTGTACTGTCTGCCGCATGGACCCAGCATCCGGCGTTCAAATCCTGCAACCTCTCGGCATGAAGTCTGCAAGGTCCGCTGTGGATTTTTTCTGGTGTGAAGGGTGACATGGATGCACCAGGGTCCTGCCTGGGTCAGAGAGTGATGTAGATGGGCAGTGCAGTGGGAGAAGGAACCCGGCCGGCATGGCTAGCACTTTCGATCCCAGTCAGGCCATCAAATGGAAGGTATGGGACAGTTTAGCTCCCACCTAGTAGGGTAGGTGTTAGTTCTTCTCTAGTCTGGTCCCATTATGTACACCTGCAAGGTATCATGGGAGCTGTAGCTCAGAAGGGCAACCCCGGTTGTTGAGGCTTGTTGGTTGTTAAGGATAGAGCTGTCAGGCAAGAGGAAAAGAGGAAGGCCTGAGAGAAGGTTTATGGATGTGGCGAGAGGGGACATGCTGGTGACGGGTGTGACAGAGCAAGATGACGAGGACAGGACGATATGGCAGAAGATGATCCACTGTGGCAACCCCTAAGTGGAGCAGCCGAAAGAAGAAGAAGTTCAGAAGGGCAACTCCGGTTGGGGTCTCAGGGGGCAACCAGAGGGCGCTGTTGAGGGAAGTCCTCTCTACTTAGAATGGCACCACATGTACTCCCAGGTCCAGCTTAAAAGAAGCCGTCTCTCCTGCATCAGGGTGTTGGAGTCAGTGGGTTGGAGACGAGACTTGCCTGGAGGAGAGTGGAGGAAGTTTATTGTTCGAATTGTGCTTGTGAAGACTTTGTGTGTTTGACGAAAAACCCGAGAAATGTGCGTTTGTATAATAAAAAAAATACACGTCATTTGAACCCTTGACGGTGTCTGTGCACTTGTGGCTGGAACTCTATGTTGTCCCCATCTGGCCACACTGGGTACTCCAGTTTTCCTCCCACATCTCCAAAATCAGAGGTTAGCTTAAATTGCCCCAGTGTGGGTGGGTGCTTGAGGGGGTCTCGAAAATGAACCCACCTGGGTTGGTTTCTCTCTTGCAATGTATTGCTGCTAGGGGGAGAACCTTAATAAGGATATTGGAGCAATTCCAACAAGGCCAGGCCCTTCGGCCCAGCAAAGGTTGTCAATTTTATCTCAACTTAATTTCTCCAAAATAACATCAAGCAGAGTCTTGAAGGACCCTAACATCCCACTATCTGCCAGACCACCTGCTCACTTACTGCATGTGTCAGTAAAGCTCATCAGTCCTCTTATTATCCTAACTTCTCCAAATACCATGGAGTCAAATTCTGAAAGGCCCCTAAATCTTCCTGTCTACCCCACTATCTGGACTGTTGGTCCTCTGCGTGAAGAAAGATCTTTTGTTGAAATTTACCATGAAAATGCTTTACTGGGTTCTTTTGTTACTGCTATTGTGATTTTGGTGACAATGATTATTAACATTCTTACTATTATGCCCTCATCGTCACTGTCCGACAGATGCCCTATTATTATTATTATTATTATTATTATTATTATTGTTGTTGTTGTTGTCATCTTTGTGAAATGTAACACTATTTGGTTATGGAGAATGTTAGCTTTGAGTACAAAATACAAGCTGCACTTCCTAATGTTATGAATTTGGAGTGCTAAAGCAAGTCCTAAAAACACTTTCAAAAATGACCACTAGAGGGGGATATCAGCCTCAAACCCTGGCTAGTAATGGGGTGCGCCCAGAGTCCTTATAAAATAAAAGATTAATCCTTAACAAAAATACTCTCTCACAATACAGTGAAGCTCTGAAGTGCACAAAGAGGATACACAAATTGTAAAGGCAATTCCAAAAGCAAACAACACAAGGATGTGCTCACTAAACTCCCAAGAAAATCTGAAATGAACCACCAGGAACTGTGGGAGACCCTCTGGATTTATACCAGTTCCTGTTGATAACTGGCAGGTGGCCCTAACTCTTGGGGGACCTCCCAAAAACCCTGGAACATAACCAAGGCATATTAAACAATTCAGATAAAAATATTAAAAAAAACAGAAATATTAACATAAATCAATGGTTCAAAAATTAACAAAAAGAAAGTAAAACAAGCATTTGACCCTCAGCTAGAAGAGGAATTCTGGATGAGTCAGAGCACCTAATCGATTCAGCACAGCCAACCACTACAAAGCTGGCAGATGGGTGTGCCAAGGTGTCCTGCCTTCAAGGTTTTAATGGAGGGGTCTGATTGGGAAACTGAATCATAAACTTCTGACACAGGCGGGTAACAAAGACTTGAGCAGTCAGTCTTAAAGAAGGCGGGAGAGGCTGGACATGGGTGTGGGTGAGGCTATGACATCAGGCCCCTCCATGTTTCTGCTGTAATCCTCACTTGCCAAGGGCAGCTTAACTAACACCAAAAAAAGAAGCTCCTTGAGCTGGTAGAATTAGACTGGCGGGGAGTACAAAGTGAACAGCGGCCGAGATCAGGCTGAATTTTTGGGGTTGTGCTCACTTCTGATTCAAGTTGATTACATTTATATTTATATTTTACTTTCACATTTTGGGTCTATTGTTAGAGTCATGTCCCGTGTTTCTGGACGGACCGTACCCTACAAGGTTCTGACCTCCAGTTCATCTGCGCAAATAGATGAAAGGTCAACTAGGAGCTCATTTCTTTATTCAATCTACAGATACAACATCTTAAACAAAGAAAGTTCTATTTGCTACTCTTTTGTTTGTGTCTTTCTTGGTTTTTATTTCGATTTTTGCCTGTCAAGCATGTGCATTGCAGGACTCCCTCACAGCCTCTGTTGAGGTATGTAATAACCCGCTGGGGCGAGAAGGGGCGCTGCTGCTAACACCGTCTTCTCTTTTCTTCCCCTTACAGCACCGAGAGCCCGTCTGGTGAGGGAAAGTAGCTCAGCCCCATTCCGTAAATCCCAGGAGACCCAGAAGGAGGCGTCACTTTTGGCTTTCTAAACGCCAGACCACCTTAAGACCTTTCCATCCACGCACCAAGACGCACTACTTACGTTGTTTTGCGCCTTAATTTTTATTTTACCACACTTTATATTAACTTCACTTGTTTGTTGTCTGGTACAAATCTTATAATCGATATTTAATTTTGCACACTCACTCACTTCCAATGACAATACAATTTATTAATTGATCAATGAAATTTTCATATGAAGAATAGTTCAATATTTCACCAATAGATGGCGCCAGTAATGGGTAGAAATATTAAAGGAAGTGTTAAAATATTGATTACAAA
>JANRMT010062816.1:21236703-21280063 GCA_026402145.1 Polypterus bichir lapradei | reverse complement strand
GCTCCAGTTTCCTCCCACATTATAAAGACGTGTATGTGTGTTTTCACACACGTGCGCAAGGGAGGCAGCTAAAGGGCTCAAAGGAAGGTAATTCCACGCCAGACCAGGGGATGGCGAGATGCACTGATCCTTTCTCTTTTTACACTGCAGACCCATTACAGGCAATTCCGCCTGGCCTCCATGGCATCACTTCTAGTCAGGAAGCCCATGACGTCACCTCCGGTCCAGAAGACACCCGGATGTTTCTAGGATTCACGCAAATAAATTGGTACCACAAGCGAACTATAATTATTAGCACAATGAGAGAAGTTGCAAAATTAACCAGAATGTTCAAGCAAGTTCTAGATTAAAAAAAAAATCTAAATCTGTTAAACCAGTGTTTCCTAAACTCAGTCCTGGAGACCCCCTGTGGCCGCAGGTTTTTGTTCTAACAAGCTTCTGTTTTTAATTTGACTGCTGGCCTAATTAAGTAATGTGTTATTTCCCAAGTTCTGTGTTTTGGGAACAATATAGAAATTAGAAAACTAAGTTTGGTAAAAAAAAAAATGATATATATATATGCTCTGCCCAGGGTTTGTTTCCTGCCTTGTGCCCTGTGTTGTATGGGATTGGCTCCAGCAGACCCCCGTGACCCTGTAGCTAGAATATAGCGGGTCAGATAATGGATGGATGGATGGATAATCGGAGATTATATATATATATATATATATATATATATATATATATATATATATATATATATATATATATATATATAGTGGTCTTTGGCCGGCTTGTTATCCCAACCAGTACCCCCAGGCCACCAGATGGAGCCCTCCCTGCAGTATGGAGGTGCCCCAAAGACCAGCAGGGAGTCCTGGACTATGTAGTTTTAATACACGACCCTGCTGGATACCACGGGGGCCGCAACAGGGAGCTGCAGGGAGGATCGAAGACTCATTTATGTCCTATAACCCGGAAGTGCATCAAAGGAAGAGCGACGTGCTTCCAGGGTGAGAAGAAGGACTTGTACCTGACCCGGAAGTGATAAAGAATCACGTGTACTGGGGATTGGAAACACTTCCGGGTCAGGAATGATAAAAGGACTGTGGGAGCTCCCAGACGGCGAGCTGAGCTGGGTGGAAGGGTGGCAACGCGTCTGAGAGTGGAGGATTGGTTTATTGTTATTGTATTATTGTAATTGATTATTTATATGAGTATAGTGGAGGAGAGGGTGCTTTGTGCACTGTTGATAATAAATGTAGTCTGTTTTTGGACTTTTACCTGGTGTCTGGAGTCTTGGACAGGGGTTCAAGGGAGCGATACGGCCCAAATCTGTCACTATATATATATATATATATATGTAGTTATATAATAGTGTATATACACTATAATGTACAAAGCAGTTACAGTATATGGGAATAATTTATTTCTTTTTCTTTTTAACACCATTTTCATCTTGATTTTCATTCTACTTTTCCAAGTGTTCTAATTGGTTAATTACTCCATTATTTACCAATCAGTGGGTCTGACGCTAAAGTAGTTGCAGCCGTTGATTATTCAGTGGTGTCTGTTCGGCTCGTTTTAAATTGTCATTAATAAAACACAATGAAGGGAGAAAACTGCACAGAGAAAAAGCAAAACGTAATGAAATCAACAAAAGAGAGTTAAGCATTGAAATCAAACAGTGAAAGAAGAAATATTTCTAAATGTCTTATAAATGTAAAACTCATGCTGCTGTGTTTTTCTGAATGTAGAATAAGAGAAGAGAAAATGCCAGCTCATTAAATGAGATGAGTGTTATCAGGCTGCGGTGGGCTGGTGTCCTGCCCGGGTTTTGTTCCCTGCCTTGCGTCCTGTGTTGGCTGGGATTGGCTCTGGCAGACCCCCGTGACCCTGTAGATTGTGAAGCTGGTTGGAACAAAAACCTGCAGCCACAGTGGACCCCCGGGGCCGAGTTTGGGAGGCACTGCGTTAAGTAGCTCTCTCGTGAAAAGCAGAGTGACAGACAGACAGAGGATTTTATATACAGGTATATAGAGAGAGAGATGTGCCTGTATCTTTGGATATCCTGTATGCAGTTGTCAAGTGGTGACAGATATGATCAGGTTCCATTGATGTGACCGTTTCCCTCTGTCGTCTGTGTCTTCATGTGTACGAATTCTGTATTTAGTCATTTGTAAAACTGACACAGCACTGTGCACCTGCACTCAGTGAAGGGCGCTATACAAAAACAAACTGGCTTGAATTGAGTACGTATGCATGTGGGGTGCGTGATGTACATAGGGTACACATCTATTTATTTGTGAATGAGCACGTGTGACACAGGCATATATTAGTGTATGGCATGTGTGTACAGTGTAGGTGTGTTTCAATAAAGGATCACCTTTATTTATCTCATATTTAAATTGTATATTGGCCTCTCCGGCATCTCACAACAAGAACACTTAAGTAGCAAAACACCATCTAAAGATCAGCAGTCAGCATCATTTCAATAAGCAAAAACGGCGGTAGATGTGGTGGAGTCGCGTGTTCGAGAAGTTATCAGCTTTCCACAGCTGTGTTTGTGGTGCCTGCTAATAACCTCCATGCATCATCCTGCTCTGTATGAAAATGCTCTGACCGGCATTAAAAATGGACTGGGTGTGCTTTGCTTAGCTTCTCATTGTGCTGCCTACAAGCGGCGTGTTGTTAGCATGCTGTTTGTATAATTTGGATACTTAAGACTGCTAGGGTCTCGCGTAGGTCCCGAAGAGTGATTACAGTTCAGAGTAATCACCCACCTGGCTAGGCGCTGATTTATGGCTAGGCCTGTTAATAGCCCTGCTTAACGCAGGAGTTTGTCGAGATTAAGTAATTACCTTAAACAAAAAGTTTATTATCTATAAGACCAGGATGATAAAAGGTTGGCTGTTTGGAAAACCTTGCTTGGGATTGTACATACTGAAGCAAAGCAATAATTAAAATACAATAAATTAAATTACAGCTACCTGGCCCATCTTTTTGCTGCCACGCCGTCATTCTTTTTGTCATCATGGAATGTGCACTTTGAGGGCGCTACACCTGTGCAGATCACATCATAGGCACCATAAACTGAGAGCTGTGGATAAGCAGGTCTATTCAATTAACGAAAGGATAAAAATACATGTGTGTGGACTCTACATGCACGTCTATACACACACACACACATATATACGGTATACTATACACATGTGCGTCACAGGGTCACCCGCCGGGCTCAACTGAGGTAAGCGATACCAAACTCTAGGACTCCAGGGGGTGCCATCGCTACCTCTTCTGTCTCTTGTTTCGCCCATAGAGGGCCATTGACTCCTCCTTCTTCAGGTCCATGAGCTATAAATGCAGGGCGCCCCCGAAGGAGATGAACCATTTGAGATACGAGCCAGTTGTCCAAACCTGAGAAGATGGACAATAGACAGCCAGGGATTTTGTTGGTCTTTGCTTTTCTTTGTCTCCTTTTATTCATTAAATGGGGTGACAGACCCCCCGCCACCCTTTTACAATCTTCCTATCTCTTTAATTGTATTATATAGATACAGTCATATAGAATGTGTGCCTGAGGGTTATCCTTCCGGCTCTGCCAAGGTAAGTAGTACCACCCCCACGATGTTAGAGGGCACTATCATCTTTGAGTCCTGCACTTCGGACAGCCAGCCCCAGGATGGCACATACTGGCCACCTTCAGCTCCTAGATGGCCGTTGGCTCATTTTGGGTTGACGGAGTTCCCAGTAGCACAGCTTGAACACATTTGTGAGTGAATCACACAATCTGGGCCATTGTTTGACCGCTTGTAATTGCAGAAGCGCTGTGACATTTTGGGTTCAATGATTAAAGTGGGGGACAGCCTGTCTGCTGCCCCAACTATTCCTACTACAGTCGATCTCTTTTCACACACACACACACACCCAAGCATAGAGTAAAATCACATAGAAAGTATACTGTATGTGTGCAAGTTAACCAAACTGAATAGTCCCACCCTATGAAAACAGATTTGGGCCCCATCTGCGGCTGGCTGCCCCGCCTGTGCCCAGTCCTCAAACAGAACAGTATAGCCTGCCCCAGCTCAAGGCCCGTCGTCAAAACGCCAGAAAGCGTCTGTCACCCGTCCTGGCTCTTCACTTCGCTCACGTAAAACGATTTCCCTCCTTTCCCTCTCCGTCACAACCTTACATTTTTGTTGTCCTCCGCCACCCACTCCACCATCTTGACACTGAACTCTTCACCTTCTTGGTTGTATAATTTGTTCAGTTATCTACGCGACAAATCTGCTCGTACTTTTAAACTTCAGATACTTTTCATCTGTAAAATGTTCAATGGGAGACACAGAGGAGGTAAATCTGCTCGAGTCTAATTATAGCCAAAGCTTTCATTTTGTTCAAACATACTTAAAGGGAAAAGAAAAAAAAATTCTTGTTCAGCAGAAGTTTTCAGACCATAAGAAAGCAAAGAAAAAAAAAAAAAAACCAAACCGCTAAAGTAAATCACGGCTGGAGAGAGACGCAAGGTCAGGCGTTCATGGGCCAGCTAGCTCAAGTGTGGCCCGGGTGTGGCCACCTAACCTCATCCCAGGCTTTCCACGTCATTCTGGCAGGACCGCGACTCCTAGAGACTCCAGTGGCTTTAGGCCTGCGGTGGGACCCTCACCTGCCGGTGGTTGTACCTCGTGACGGACGACGTGGGAGTTTGAAGTCCCTCAGTCATTTTGTATACTGAAACATTTCCACAGCTTTATCTCTCTCAGTCTCTGCGTGGGTTATGCAGTAATTACAAGCTAAAACATTACAAAAAAAATTTAAAGGAAACAATTAAAATATTATTGCACAGATAACAATAAAATCAGATTCTCAGAAATTGAAAACCTCCTAAAAATTGATTTCGGAGTTTCAGGAGACATTTATTACAACTGCTGGAAATTTCTAAAGTACCCCAAATCACAAAACGTGGACGGCGTGTGCAGTATATAGATGGGGGAGGGGTAACGATGTCACATGACACAACTTCCTGTTCAACAACAACATGGCTGCTGATGAGACTTCAGGCTCTTTTTAGCTTTTCTTGGGTTATCCTGAGGCTAGAAAGGTCGTCTCGGTATCGTGTGGAGTATCAGATTCTGCAGTCGGGATTCCACTTTCAAGTTTGAATTTTTTTTATTTACCGTCTTTTCCGGTGCCATTTTGGATAGGACGCTAGTCGTTTCTGGTTTACTGGAAATAACACTTAGAGCTTCTGTTTTGAAGTCAATGATTTACTGTTTATTTCCATTTGGATTCTCCGAAGATACACCGGTTGTGATGTCATGGGTGCGTTGGTATAAAAATCCATTCATCCATCATCCAACCCGCTATATCCTAACTAGAGGGTCACGGGGGTCTGCTGGAGCCAATCCCAGCCAACACAGGGTGCAAGGCAGGAAACAAACCCCAGGCAGGGCGCCAGCCCACTGCAGGGCAGGTATAAAAATTCCCTCTTCTGTTTTTCTTCTAACCTATTAACTCCACATTCTAGAAGAACAACTACCTTGGACATATTCTCATGAAGGTCAGTGGTAATCACACCAAATGAGTCGCTAGGCTTGTAACTGTTTTAGGGGAATCTTCATTGCAGCGCACCGATGACATCACAGCTAGTGCAGCCCTGTGCATCATGGGAGAAACCAAAAAGAAACGGGCGTCAGCAAAGCCACAAAATAGCATTGTGTTTAACATTAAACCAAAATGGTGTCAGATAAGATGGTAAAAGAAATAACTGACTTCAGAACAGAAGCTCTAAACATTATTTCCGGTAGAAACGGGTGACACAAAAATCAGAAACACCCAACATCAAATCCAAAATAGCATTAGAAAAGGCCGTAAAAAAAAAGCAAAAAAACACCGACTTCAAAGTGGAATCTCAAAGTATTATTCCAGCAGCAGAATTTGATTCCTTGGGTATTATAACATCCGAAACGACACCAGGATCAGGAGCACCAAAGAAAAACTGAATAGGAACTCAAATCATAACAACGGCCATCAACAACAAATACTTAAAAACACTGAAGATACCGTACATCCAAAACAAAAAAAACTAAATCTGACCAAAAAAAAAAAAGATTAAAATATCATGTTATGTGAAATATTCAAACAGATCGCAAACAAATCCCAATAAACACATTGGCGTCTCCCACTTATCGTCCATTACTTTGTTTTTTTCATGTGCCGTATCTACTCACGTTTAAGTTCTCCCACGGATAAGTCAGGGCTTGATTTTATCATATAATTTCTAGTATTTTATAATGTCAGTTGTATAAGTCGAATGTGGTAAACTCACGCTATTGGTCCAAGAGATTACGATATGCTAATGCCCACCACGGAGCGCATGGCCTTTTTTTTTTTTCTATGTGTTGTGCCTACCTGACCACACGGTAATATCCGAACCTTTCCAAAGCGACGTTTGCTCTGTTTTGTGTTTTTTGTGTCTCACACCCTCACACACCCTTATCGTAAGAGCATTCCTTATCTACGATCAGAATAAAATATGAAGCTGGTTTTAAATTGGTAACTGGGGGACTCGCCCCTCAACACCCCCTGGCCTTGATGCACTGGATGCCCTAAGTGTGAACTACTTCTTGTATTGATGTGGAGTGTGGGGCAATTGTGTGTGTGTGTGTGTATGATTGTGGGGCGATTGTGTGTCATGCATTATTTGCTTCGATACCGGTACTGAGGCCCAAAAGCAGGTATTGATACCAAAAGTCAAAATTTTAGCACTGATCCAACGCAAAATTCATAGCAGTTTGTGTGTTCATACGGTTGTCATTGTCACAGAGTCCAATGATATTCGTACTTGTCTGTGCTAATCAGACGGCAGGATCAGCAAGTATCCTTCCTTCAAAACTTCAGTCTTCTTTGCCTGAAAGTTCTCAGCACACTGTCTACCGTGTAAAATAAATGCAGGACCACAGGAAGAACGGTTTTCAGCACCAGCCGCATATTGTTGGCAAAAATAAAAATAAAAAATATGCCATAAGCAAAGAACAGAAAGGTCTACTTTGACGCGAGTCCATCTGTTGACTGTTGTGATGTCCGAGTTTTTATGGTTTCTGAACCACAAAGGGGCGGGGTTAACAGGAGGAAACGTCAATGCCGTTATGGGTCATTGACCTTATGGGTTCCTGCTGAGGAAGGAGAAAAAGATGTGAAGAACAGTGCCCCCTCTTGACTTGGTGTGGATTGACAATCAATACATAAGCCCTTAGAATCCCACCTATTCACACTGTGGCAGACGGCTGGGGCCCTTGCCAAGCCGCCGGGACTCCCCTGTAATGGAAGCACTGGGGGAAGAGGGCATTTTGAGGGCAATACCTCCCACGAAACTCATGAGGGCAACCTCCCCTGGCAAACACGGCAGGGCCACGGGTTTGGAGCTTAGAAGCTCAACCCTGCTGGGGCCTGTGGTCACCACCAGGGGGTGCCTGGACAGTTTCTGAGCCACAAGAAGATCTGGGAGCACCTGGAGCACTTCTGGGTGTCCTATAAAAGGGGCCGCCTCACTCCATTCGGGAGGAGGTGGATGAAGCTTGCTGGGATCGGAGTGAAGGCAGCAGAAGAAGAGAAGAAGAAGAAGGGACTGTGTTGGCTTATTGGTGCCATGAGTGTGGGGAATGGGGGGAAAGAAGAAAATAAAATTGTGTGTGCTGGACAGTGATTGTGTCTGCCTGCCTGTGTCGGGTAGGGTGGCTGGAGTGCCCCCTGGTGGTCCACAACACGCATGTGACAACCATTCTGGATTGCAATAAATTTCACTTAACAGCACTGCATAGCTCCTGACATATTAAAACAAAGACTCGGCAGACACTGTATGAAGCGGTACCCTCAGCGAGTCTCGTCACCTGCTCGTCAACGTCCTGACCTTGTAACTAACTACCCCACCGAGCCATAAGACAGTGATGACCATGTCAAGAATCTTCTGGACGGGTGTGTGGAAGCCAGAACATTCTGAGCGCTCCAAGTGGACTTTAAGGGTGCCCATGGGGAGCCACCATTTCAAGGTCAGCCGTCCAGGCAAAGCGCAGAACAAAGCCATTCTTCTGTTTCCCGACAACATGAGCGGCCGCCTTGTTTAAACTCTGCTTGGCCGTGATAGAGTCCAGATGTTCACTGTCTTTGCTTTCAAACACCTCCACTGTCATTAATCTGAGGTCTCATTCCAAGACGCAGATCTCAATGTTTACACGACCCTTTTACGCTTTCCATACGCCCAAAAACACCAAGCAGCAGCAGCAGCAGCAGCTACACCCACATAAATGTGGCGGCCTCAGCAGCCTGCCTTCCTGCCTTGCCAGATTCCCTTAGTTTTGCCTCGACTGTGGCCGTTTTTTTCTTGAACGCGTGGAAAGGGATTAGCGCGGATAATTAAAACGTTCATAAAAATCTCGACCGTAAGAGGCCCAGAGGAGTAAGCAGATGAAAATGTTTTAGGCCTAACTAATAAAAAATGACAGGCCGTGACTGCCCGTGATTTGGGGGGCCGAGAAATTTCAGCTTCGACACAGACATGGGAGGAATGGGCCATTCCGACTGCAATTGTGCGCTGGTAAAACAAGATGCCACATTACAGATCAGGGATCACCAATGAAATTCCCGCTCGGATGGAAAATGTGACAGAAGTTGTGGAGGAGATAACTGAACGAGGCCCCGCCGCTTCATCAGCATGTACACTTCCTGCAGGTGGCGCCGCTGCATTCACACCATGTTGTTCCAAAATCCAAAGCTCATGGAGAATGCAAAGATTGTTACTAAATTAGCTGGAACCTTTCGAAGAATCAAACATGCAAAATAATTTATGAAAGTTTAGTGCGCAGCTTCCATGGGTGGCACTGCATTACCTGGCATCAGGGGCTGATGTGACACCATGTGGAAGTCATTCGACTCAAGCAAGAAAATGGTGGCTGGCATTCCAGTGATGCAAAATACTTCACTGGGCATTACTGGCCTTATTGACCCCTACAGTATGGGCCGCCATGCTTATCATATCACGGGACAGTCAAGTCCACATCCTGATGGACAACCTGACTGAGTGTCAGGACGGAAACACCTCACTTCATCAACCAAAAGAAAATGTCTCACGGCCCACCAGCACAAACATTTAGCATTGGAGCCGACCTTCCTCTGATTTGTATGTAAACATTTCTTGTATAACGTAAGTCTAGATGTGCGAATGTGACGGACTGTGGTGACCAGCGTTGGACAACCCTAAGCAATATCAATACATCCACAAAAAAAAGTCATGTTACTACCAACGGTAAGAGCAGATTGCCCAATCCTAATCAGTAGGGCATCAAGAGGGGCCTTTCCACCAAGACGGCTCTACTCTCCCCTGTCGACATGTTACCATTGGCCAGAGTTACCAGCATGTCCTCAACTATCTAGATTTCTCCTATGGTCACCCGCCACCCTCTCTGACCTTGGCATCACTGTGACTGCCCTGCAGTGGTTTTCACTTCTACCTCTTGGGCAGATCCTACTGTGTGTATTCTGGTGAGATGTTAAGAGTGCACCAGGCAAGAGCAGGGGGTGCCCCTAGAATGTGTGCCACGTCCTCTCCTCTCCTCTCTGTACACCTCCTCACTAGGACCCATCATCCCGTCCCATGGTTCCACTTATTAGTGCCATGCTGATGACACACTTCTGAGTCCCTCAATGTGTTTAAGAAACGTCTGAAGACCCTCTTGTTTGGCAAATCCCTGTCTAACTGATGATAGCTTTGCTAAGTTCTTGTAACCAAGGAATTGTAACTCGCTGGCATTTTGTTCTGAGCTCTTCACTTGTGGAGATCAATTTGGTAGCCTTGTCCTGTCACACATGTCCCCAAGCAGTCCCCAGACTGACGCTGACTCGATTATGTTGACCTGCTTCTTAAGTTGCTTTGGATAAAAGTGAATGCAAATCATACCTGAGCTTGTGACTCCTCTGCTCGCTTGCCCATTGCTTGTGCCCCTTATGCCACTGGCATCCCTGTAAACGTTCACAGCCGAAACAACATTAAAATTAAAGCCTTTGTTAAATGCTCGGTGACATACTGGCTAATTCTGCCCCTTATGCCCAGCGCTGCCAGGACAGGCTGCCAGCAGGCTTGATAAAGGGATGGATGGAGCGCACTTTTAGGAATGTAACGTCAGTTTTGCCCTTTTACACCTCCATGTGCCATCCTTAATAAATCAGTGCCGTGTGATAAATCAAAGGACGGTGCCAAAAGCAGCAGGATATTCAAATTTTGTCAAATGACTTTTATTTTTCCCTAAACAGACGACACGCACACACCAAACAAATTACAGCGTCTCTCGTCGAGCCTTCTGAAGCTTTGTGTGTGTGACATAAATCAGAGTCTCTGCTCGCATTTGGCTCCGGCGCACTTTGCAGGGGTCCTGTGAAAATCCGACGGGCCCAGCGGGGAAGCCTCTCCTCAAACCGGGCACCTGACTTTAAAGGCATCGATCCTTCCGTTTTTAATAGAACTCGCACTTCATCCTTCAATTGTATTGGCGTGCTGCACAGAAATAAAAGTCTGCAGCCGTGCCAAGTGCCCGCTCACTTATGGAGTTCTGCCTGAAAAGTTGGCCGACGCATGAAAAATGTGGCGAGTCCAAAAACCAAATAAAGTCTTTAATCACGTGAAACTCATGAATTATTCTGTATGTAGAATACGTCTTTTAACCCTGCATGTGTTTCACATGAGTAAATGACATTAAATGTATATATCACCATTGCTGTCAATCAGTTTTTATTTTATTTATTATCTTTGATCATTTAGGCTTTGTTTTATAATGCACCTTTGATCATTCAGCACTTAATATTCAAAACCTGCTTAAGGCACGAAGACTGTGTTAAATACTTATTTGATTTATCTACCTTAATAAAAGGATAATTGTCTGTGCACCTGTGTATCAGTGTGCCCATCCAGTTGCTCTGTCTCGGTCATTCCAACAGATGGAGCATCACAAACATCTGCAGTAATAAAATGCATTGCATTTGTCTTTCCAACAGATGGTGCATCACAAACATCTGCAGTAATAAAATGCATTGTTTTTCATTCCAACAGATGGCATATTACAAACATTAACACTTCTTTTGGGAATCCCTCTCCAAATGGCATAAAACAGAGACCTGTGCATTGGATTTGTCATTTCAACGGATGGAGAATCACAAACATTTGTAGTAATAAAATGCATTGCATTTGTCATTCCAACAGATGGTGCATCACAAACATTAACATTGCTTTTATGAATTCCATTCCCAATGGTATATAACATAGACATATGCATTGTATTTGTCATTCCAACATATGGCGCATCACAAATATTTGTAGTAATAAAATGCATTGTTTTTCATTCCAACAGATGGCATATTACAAACATTAACACTTATTTTGGGAATCTCACGCCAAATGGCACAAAACAGAGACCTGTGCATTGGATTTGTCATTCTAACGGATGGAGAACCACAAACATTTGTGGTAATAAGATGCATTGTTTGTCATTCCAAAAAATGGTGCATCACAAACATTAACATTGCTTTTATGAATTCCATTCCCAATGGTATATAGCCATTGGATTTGTCATTTCAACAGATGGTGCATCACAAACATTAACACTTCTTTTGGAAATCTCACGCCAAATGGCATATAGCAGAGACCGTTGCATTGGATTTGTCATTCCAACAGATGGCGCACCACAAACATTAATGCTGCTTTTATATATGTCATGATCAGGTGTAACTTTTGGGGTTTGTGTTGATATATTTTACTGTTTTCAGCACCATTTTAAGATTTTCCTTTCGCCGTCAGTTTTAGATCCATCATTTTAGGGTCGCATCCCAAATTTCTATGGGCGTTGCCTATGAGGTTCTGACCTCCGGTTCATCAGCACGACGTGATTAATGTACTGCTGGAAACACATTTCCTTATCCAATCAGATAATACAATGCCTTAAAAACAAAACTCTAATCACCACTTCGTGTCTCTCTTGGTTTTAAATTCTTGCCTGCATTTGACTTTGATTTTTGCCTTTCGTCTGGGTTTCAGTTATGACTTTTATTTAATTTTTTGTTTTGTTTCAGTTTTAAGCGTATTTCCTAGTTCACCTGTCTCCTGCTGAGTCAGGATAATCTCACACCAAATGGCCTATCCTTCTATATAAAAGCGGTCGGGATTGTCCTTCTGTCCCGTGAGTGGAAAGCGTAGCGGTATTCCGCTTATCACAGACTTACTACTTGCAGCTTGTGGTACGAAGCGACGCGATGTGAGCAGAGTTCTGGTGCTCCCATCGTCCCCTTGCTTTTGTGCGCGATGCGCTGGAAAAATAGACAAAATTATGTCTCTGGAAATAATTAATGTTGATGGAGTACAAATGCCTCACCACGTAGTAAATATCAGGGGGTTCAAAAGGGCGACCTCAATATAGAAAAAAAGTTTACATTTCATCACAAAAATAACAGAAACTACGAGTATTAAAGTAATACCGCTCAAATGCAATATAACCAAATTAATGAGTTTGTATAAAATATCAAATTGATCTACATATTGAATTTCCTTAAGAAGTGGTCAACTTAAAAGTCGGTCGCCTTAAAAGGTGGGTCAGCCTAGTAACAGACACATATTAATTGCATTTATCATTCCAACAAATGGTGCAACACAAACATTTGCAGTAATGCATTTCACTACGACAAATGTTTGAGTGTGTCATCTGTTGGAATGACAAATGCAAAGCACTTTATTACTACAAGCATCACAAAATATATTCCAGTATACACCACAAATGTTAGCGCAGAGGTCTAAGTTGATTTCAAACCGTCTTAGATGGGTAGCACAGCCGCCCATAACACCTCAGACCATTCCATCGAGATTAAAGTGGCTTTGCTCTCAGTTCAAGAGCAAGTCAGTTTAAGAATCACATAGCGATTAACAACTGGGTCAGGGAACACTTGATACAAACGCGCTACATTAGTTATGGCGGGGATTAACAAAATCTAGTAAATTAAACATTGATTTTAAGATGAAGTTTACGATGTTCTACTTTAATGACAAAATAAACTACGAGAATGAAGTCAACATGACAACTTTATTCTCGACATACAGTACAGGCCAAAAGTTTGGACACACCTCCTCATTCAATGTGTTTTCATGACTGAAGGCATCAAAACTATGAATGAACACATGTGGAGTTATGTACTTAACAAAAAAAAGGTGAACTAACTGAAAACATGTTTTCTATTCTAGTTTCTTCAAAATAGCCCCCCTTTGCTCTGATTACTGCTTTGCACACTCTTGGCATTCTCTCGATGAGCTTCAACAGGTAGTCACCTGAAATGGTTTTCACTTCACAGGTGTGCCTTATCAGGGTTATTTAGTGGAATTTCTTGCTTTATCAATGGGGTTGGGACCAGCAGTTGTGTTGTGCAGAAGTCAGGTTAGTTGGACGATCATTTATTTTTCAACAGGACAATGCCCCCAAACACACCTCCAGGCTGTGTAAGGGCTATCTGACCAAGAAGGAGAGTGATGGAGTGCTGTAAATGGTCATGAAAATAAAGAAAACACATTGAATGAGGAGATGTGTCCAAACTTTTGGCCTGTACTGTACACTTTTTTTTCTTCACTGTGTCAGTATTTTTTTTTATTCTTCTCCGTGGCCTTAATACGCTTCCGTACTTTTCTCCCCACATCCCCTAGACGTGTGTATAACGTTTATAGGATCATAATAACCGACTACTAGTGAAAATGTGGATGAACAGAGCTAAGAAATGTGATTCATGAGCGCTACTCTGAATTGCCAGGCAGTGCCAAAAAGATACACCCCATTACCAAATCGAGCAACCAGTGGACCACCAAATAATGTCTGGGTCAAGAAAGTCATCGAGGAAAACCAGCGATTGCAACTGGACCCATCCGTGATTCTACACCGATGGAACGAGCGCTTCTGAAGATCACTGATGAGGAATTTCTACACCAGCCTGTGCCAAGCCCAGTCCCAGTATTCATCATCTCAGGAATCACGACAGCCATTTGCAAGGTGCAGAATTGTTAGTGCAACCAACCCCGACGATACCCCAGTTGAAGTGTGGAAGATGCTTGGACACGGGCGGATTGGTAACCTCCATTTTAAGTAGATCATTGTCCTGCCATGATGACAGAGCCCGTCCCCTCAGCATGGTGGGGTGAAGATGCTCTCTGTTAGAATGGCCGCCCATAACACCTCAGACCATTTCATTGCCACCCTGCAGCAGCGCACATTAATTTCAGATCCCTGATGCCCACCTACATAGTCAGTAAGTCGGCACCTGAATATACAGAGATGCTTGTGCCGGTGCTCCTTCTCGACCACTCAGGTCTGCTAGTGAACGGCAGCTGGTGATGCCACCTACGCGTGGGTATCGAGTGTCAATGCAGACTCTCTATTTGTGTAGATCCTAGCGCTCACCTCCATCTGAACTTCTGACTCCCTCCATGTGTGTAGGAAGCGACTGCAGACCCTCCTTCTCTCTGATATCAGCTGTTAGGGTTCTGTTACCACAGAAGTGTAACTTGCTGGAATTTTGTTCCGAGTTCTTCACACGTGACGATCAACTCTGTCACTTTGCCCTGTCACACTTGTTCCCAGGCTGTCCCCCGAGACTGAGGTTTTGTAAGTTGCTTTGGACATGTAACTACTGGTATGGGCTCTGACCCTCACCATCCTCACTTGAGTTTAAGAGGGTAACATTACATTGTGCTGTGTGAGTACCCTAAAAAATAAAAAATCGGACGTGCTCTCCCCTCGACTTTTTTCGTATATACTCAGATATGGGGATGGATATTTGAGGAGTAAACCGCAAGACAAACATTATATTTTATGTCCATTAAAGAACCATCAACATCAAATCAAATGAATAATATATTGAACAACTATTATAAAAGTAAAGTTCAATAAATCGGACTCTGCTGCTGCATGAATAAAAGGTAAAGTCCCGGTTAACGGAAAGAGCCCAACAGTTGATAGAAATCTACGTTTTGTACCGAATACTTGTATGCAAAATTTGGTTGACCGAAGTGAAAGCGACTCAAGTTATCGTGTTTACACACACATACGCGCGCACACACACACACGGACATACAGACTTAATTCCAAAAAATTGTATTTTCGGACTCAGGGAGGTCTAAAACATCGAGATTCCTCAAATTCTTGACATTGAATTTTTGAACGATTCCAATTCTCTCCCTACACTTCATATACGAGAAAGTAAAAAAAAAAAAACAAAAAATAATGAAGACCACGGCAAGGAGTGTCAGGCCTTTAAAACGAGAGGATCCAAAAACGAACATCATGTATCTGAACCTGCAGTGGGCTGGCGCTCTGCCCAGGGTTTGTTTCCTGCCTTGCGCCCTGTGTTGGCTGGGATTGGCTCCAGCAGACCCCCGTGACCCTGTAGTTAGTTTATAGCGAGTTGGATAATGGATGGATGGATGTATCTGAACTCCTTTATCCAGTGGAGGAAATCCAACAATTAAGTGCTACCCTGTTGCCAAGGACACCTCCGTGGATGCGCGTTTCATACATTTGTTTCCCTTTTTCCCCCCGCAGTGCATACTCGACCTGTTGCTCACGGCTCCCCAGTCCAGACAGCTGGCCCATCCGCCGTGTCTTCTGCAGCTCATTCAAAGAAGACATTTGCTTCCAGGCGCTGACTTTGAAGGACCCCTTTGTGCATATTAGACTAACACGGCAGCTACAATTGATCGAGACAGTGTCACTGAACGTGATTATCATCGGGTCGGTGCCATCAGCGTTTTTCTTGCTTTAAAGCTGTCAGATATGTCAGCTGTCACACCCGTCAGTTCAGATCAGTTGTGGCAGTCAGACGGCCCTTGCCGTGCTGCAGAGCTCACTTTCTATATCCTGATAGGTGATCATCACACTCATTCACAAATGCTTTCTACCGCGAGCTCCCACCATGTGCCCCTTCCTAAACAGGACAGGCTTCACGCCCCCCCCACCCCCAGGAGTACAAATTGGATTTAGCGTAGTAAGTGGGATCTGCAGGGTGTGATGAATTGTGCACTTTGGGAATCTTTTAAATAGTTTTTAGAACAACTGCTTGCCCTCTAAGCACTTTCTGTGTGGCTTCTTCCCAGTTCTACATAATAATTAATTATTCACGGTGCCACAACATTATTTTGTTTTATAATCGGGTGCTGCCACGTTATTTTTCCCCGTTACCTGCACGCGGCTCCTGGTTGGCATGGAAGTTGTGCAACACGACACCTCGTGTTGTGTCATCAGCGCAACCCTTAAAATCGGTCACGGAGATTCATTTGGTTTCCATGATTGGGGTAAAAACTCAAACAAAATGGCAATTCTTTCCCTACTTTCTGGTTTCCAATCCTCCTGTTTCTCTGGTTTATGATTAGGTTTTGGTCTTTTTGGTTTCGACTCCTTTCTGGTTTGACAAACGTTTCATCTCCTGGTCCTCTTCTCGCGTTTGGGCAGATCAGCGTGAAGATCAGACAGGGAGAGAACTTGCTCACAATGGCAGACATTACAAAGGCCAAAGAAGGTTGGCATCTCCCGACTGTTGGCTTTATCGATGTTAGCAGCCTGTAAGCCCAGCCATTCCTGAACCTACAAATAATCACACGCACCCTGTGTTTCATGGTATTGGCATTAATACGATCAACACCTTATTCTTAAATTGACTTCCTTTATGTCCGTTTCTCCATTGCCTTTGCGTCAGTGGGTATCACAGGTGGGCATGTAAAGAACAGAAGTGGCAGCACAGGACAGGGGCAGAGACTCACGGGCAGACATAAGAAGGACACCACCAGGGGACAATGTCATTTTTGTTAAATGGGACCTCCTGAGAGAGGCAAGGGGGAAAAACAGCAGAACTAGCATGTCAGCAGGTGGCAAGAAAGGTGGTCCGGTTTGGCATATACAGCCGCACAGTAGGGAACTTCTTTAAAACATACGTCTGGCATTGGAGGGGTTGCCTAAAAATACTGAACACACTGCAGGTTGTATTGATTACATATCTATTTGTCTGGTTGCTGCCCTCACCTTGACCAGTTCAGGGTCAGTGGGGTGTTGTGCCTATCTTAGCAGTACTGGGTGCAAGACGGGCACACCCACCTACACAAACTGAGATTAATGTCACCTGTTTGACTGGCCTGCACATGTTTGTGATGAGTGCCACAGCAGGAGTGACCAGGATTCGAATCCAAACTCCTGGAATTCTGAGATAACAGCCTGCCAGTACACCAATGTGCCACCACCCGTTGGTACCACCCATACATGTAAGTCACTTTAACATTCAAGTGTCCCTTCATGTGGCCTTTGGTTAGAGGGACACGGGTCACTTACTTGGCAGGCAGTGAATGAGATGCACAGGAAGAAGAGCGGGCCACAACAAGGGGGATACGGGACGGGACGAAAGAGCACTGGGGACGCACTTTTTAGTTGTTTTGGCAGCGAGTGATCCGAGACTCCGGAGCGGCCCTGCAGGGCGTCCCGGGTTTGTTTTCTCTTTGGCTCTGTTTGTTTGAGCTGCTGTGCCTCGGTTCCTCTGTGTATTCCTCCTGCTGTGTGTGCGGTCACTCGCCCGCTGAAACACGTAACCCAGAGCCCTCTGTTTTTATTTGTTCAGTGGGTCTCGTTTATAATGCATGTAGACAGCGGCTGAACCCAAATAAGAGCGAAGGGGGCCAAAATACAAAATATGAAGGGGTTTTTATTAGGAGAGGAAGTTAACTTAACAGGGAGGATACAAAGCAGGACCAAAAGCCAAAGAAGGCTCCATCCATCACAGGGCCTGGCGGGACGCCTGGCCTTCGCTGAGCACCACATGGCGGGCCTGCAGTGCTGCTCAAAACCAATCTGATGGTTTTGACAGATGTCACTCCTTGTTGTCCATAGCAGGTAGTCACTATCATTAGACTTCAACGCCCTGAGGTTGGTCCCCCTCGGTGTCCGTAGCACAGACCCCTTCAGTAGCACAAGTGACATACTGCATACTGTGGAGTGGGGTATGGAGCTTGCGCACTTCTACTTACATAAATGGTGCCCACTCCATAGCATCAGAGAGCTCTGTTAATAAAATCACTTGATTCACCAACTCCTGCTGACTGTTTCCTTCCTCGGGTACCTTTCCGGGTTCAATCCTATAAAAGCACGTGGAGCCAACCTAGACCGTCACAGTAGGCGAACAAGGTGAAAAGGTGTCAGGATGGGCCATCGAGGTGACCACAAACTACAACACCTGAACGCGGCCGAGTCGTTCACACAGGAGTTTCCCCAACCCAATAAATAATCATTCCTGTACTCTTCAGGAGATGAAGCAATAAATTAGAACTCAGCAGAGAAAAGGCCCCTTTATCATTTAGTCTTTGAGCAAAGCAGAAAAAGGGGAAGAGAAAAAGAAGAAAAAAGAAAAAGAAAGTGGAGTGCCCAGCGCCCAGTGTGGTGCCTCCACAAAGCAGCAAGAAATAGACGGGCTTTTCAAAACTTGCGCTTCAAACAATGGCTGAGCTTCTGAGCCGCTGTTTCTGTCTCCCGGCTGATTAGCATGCAGGTCCAGCCCGGCAGAAGGGCAGTTTATTCTTCAGTTAAGACTCTCAGGACCACTGGGGTCAGGTGGCTAATTATTAAATCAAACTGCTGTCATCCCCTCACAATTACTTTGCTTCGATCCCCCTGATATTTTTGTCAGCTTATGCAAAATGAACAGCTTTGTTAAAAGGAAAAAAAAAAATGGCAGGGAGTGTCAAACACACTGTGACCGATTCTGGTTAATGGCTTAGGTCGACGCTAAAGGAGCATTAAGAAACCACGAGGAGGGCCAAGTGGACTTGCCAAGGCTGTCATATTGAGCTAGGCAGCCTAAACGGACTTAGGAACACATGGCCTTGGCTCGCCTGTGGCGCAACTGAACTGTACGTGGGAGGCACTCAAGTGTCACTTTAGTCCTAACTCCATGAAAGGGGGACCACCCGCACCATATTTAACAGGATAAGATGGAAAAATCACATCTATACATTGTGATGGACGGGGTCCCTCCTGGGGTGGTTCGAGATTTCTTACCTGTCTGGCGACAAGCAAGAGGAAAAGAAGGGCATCCCCGCCTCAGGTAGAAGCCTGGCAGAAGTTGTCAACACAGACGTGGATGTGCTGGCGTCCCGGCAGAGCTTGACTGATGATCCTGACCTGGCCGGGAAGCCAGTATGACAGGGGGAGATAACCTGCCTGGATTATTTGCTCCCCCAATACACTAGGTGGCAGCATCTCTGGGCTATGGAACACCCACAGGGCATGCTGGGAACTGTAGTTTCTACAGAGCAGCCCCGTTGGGTTCCATGGGTGCTGCAGAGACTTGTGATCCCTATTTGGTGAGACTTCTGCCTTTCTAGGGGCAAGATCAGAAGAGGTCCTGCGTCTTGTATGAAAGGAGCGGCTCTGTCTCACCCAGGCGATTTGAAATTGGGTGGAAGAGGACAAGTGGAGAAGGACAAGACAGAAGAGAAATTCTTGTGCTTGTGCAACCTTTGGAGAGAAGCCTTTGCGAAAGTACTTTATTAAATCTGAACTCGGGACTCGTGTCTGGGAGGTTTGGGGTGCGGCTAAACCCCCTACAGGTCACCATATATACAATACAAAGTCTGTATGTCTGTGTGAATGTCCATCTGTTCCCTTTGACTAATCTGGACCAAATTTTGTACAGTTTCTCTCTAGAACCGTCTGGATGCGACACGCCACCATAAAACACAGAGAAGCAGGGGACATAAAGCAGAGGTGCTCCAAGTGAATTGTCTTATGAGCCCCTTTGTTTAGAAAGAGTGTCCCAAGAAATTGAACAATTGGCCAAAAAATGAGTAGGTGTCAAAGAACCAGAAAAAAGAAAAAACAATCATCAGAGCCTAAAAACAACACTCCAAAGACGCAGCCCCAAAAAACCAAAATCAACATCCTAATAAGATCTTCTCAGAAATGCCTGTTTGATCTCACTTTACTGCAAAGAGGGGCCTGCAGATGTTCTGTTTGAGATTCAAGGCTGGGGTGTGCTGTGGATTACACCAGCACGTCATGACACCATCGAACTGTATGTCTGATTACGGACGTAAAGAATACGGCCACGAGGAAATACCACAAGAGAGCATCACTAAGATAAATAATCCCCAGTTTAGGGTCGAAAAGTGCAACATGCTACACGTGGGCAAAAGAAACGTCAATTATAAACACAAGGAGGGAGACACGCAGCTACAGGGAGCCACCTCTGAAAAGGATTTAGGGGTTTGTCATCATCATTGAAGTAATTTGCAGCAAGCTATTAAAAGTGAAAATAAAATGTTGGGTTATGTCTCAAAAAAACATTGAATATAAATGAAGGGACGTTCTGCTCCGACCACGTCTGGAGTATCAGGTCACCACAATACAAGAAAGACATAGCAGCATCTGAAGCTGTGCCGCTGTTATACTTCACCCAGGGTTCCTACTTCCGGCCCAGGGTTCAGCTGTCTCCTTTCTGCTGGTTTTGTTCATTTTGTAGGTTAACACTGCTGATTATTTAGTACCTAAACATCTTTTATTATGTGCCATGTGTTTTGTGAGTGGTTCCCCAAGAGGCGGGGCCACCTGCCTATCACCACCGAGGGCCCGCCCTCAGCCCTATAAAGGTGCAGTCCCTTGCAGTTCATTGTGAATGTGCACGTACTGTGGTGAGTTCTCTTGAGCTTATTCTGTACTATTTGTGATTTTTCTGGATATTTTCTGCTTTGCTTTCTTTTTTGATTTTTACTTTTTGGATTTCGTTTAGAGACTGAGGTTGAAATTGATTGCCATTTCAAAGGCGTCACCTTCTGTGCCTTTTACCTGAGCTAATTTTTTTGTTTGTGGTGTGAACTAAAATGAGCGTTGAGCTTCAGGCTATCAATGAACCTTTGATTTATATAGCTCCTTTCATTGATCATTTGCTCCTCTTCTCAAACACATAACCTTATGCTGTCATCTGTAGGAGAAAGCCCACCAAACAGCACCCCGTCTTCAACCTGTCAGATCTGGAGGATGGCCAAGCTGAAGCTGAGGGTTGCCCTAACCGTTGGTCTCATGAAAATGAAACATTTACTCGGCTGCTGCATGGCGACAAAACCAAATAAATAAACCCGTATGAGTAACACATGTGCTCACGGCGCGAAAAACAGGCAGCTGCACAGCATGGTGGTCTTCCTTTGTCTTTTAGAAGCCGGTAGGAAAACGTATCCCAGGATGCAGAAACACATCACAAGTCCTTCTCTCCGAGTTTATTTGTTTCTACAGCAAAGTCAAAGTACCAGAAAAGCTGCCACTGTGCAGCTACCGGCTCGGCACACTGAAGGCTCATGTCACGGTGATCACCTCGCGTTTCACAGCAGCGCATTAAAGCCCCATTACCCTGTGCCAGAGGCTAGAATAGCAAATGGTACAAACGTCTTGTTTCATTCCAACTGTTCATCTAGCCATTTATCTAATATCTTTTAAATCTATCTCTTCATACTATATAGCACCTTTCCCATTTATCTATATAGATATCTATCGATCATAAAATGTCTTTCATATCTGTGTATGCCTATCTATTATATAGTGCCTTTCACATCTATCTATTGTCACACATGTGCACATGGGAGGCAGCTAAAGGGCTCAAAATAAGATAATTCCATGCCAGACCAGGGGGAGGCGGAGTGTGCTAATCCTTTCTCTCTTTCCACTGCAGACCAGTTATGGGAAATTCCACACGGCCCTGATGACGTCATTTCCTCAGCCTTCCTTTAAAACCTCCATCTTTGCCTCAGCCAAGTCAGTGTGTACACAACTGTGCAACTCAATTTACCATTTTGCAGCCAGGTTCAAGTATACGAGAGGCTGCCCCAAACCTTTTTGTGGCTCTTTGTCTTTTCTTTGACACATATCTATCTATCAATCTATGTTGCCTTTCACATCTATCTATCTATTATATAGTGCCTTTCCCAATTATCCATCTATCCATTTATATAGTGCCCTTCCCATCTCTATCTATTATATTGTGCCTTTCACATCTATCTATTTATTATATAATGCCTGTCCCAATTATCAATCTGTCATATAGTGTTTTTCCCCTCTATCTAATTACTTATCTATTATATAGTGCCCTTCCCATTTGTCTATTTATTATATAGTGCCTTTCATATATATCTATCTATAATAGTGCCTTTCATATCTATCTATCTATCCTTTATTAAATCTATTTCTTTATGCTATATAGTGCCTTTCCCATCTATCTATGTATCTATCTGTCCATTTGTGCAGTTGTATTCTTAAGTGTTAATAAGTTGCGCTGTTTTAAACTATTAAAGGAGACATTCATAAGCTGCTAATAATTTCTTTTAATAAACCCATAACTCAGTTTATAGCTCCCCTCATAGAGAAGCCCCTGCTAATTAAATGCGCACCAAATTACGAATCACCGTGTCACCAAGCCACACAACTAGCATAAGAACCGTGCCAGTGGAGGTGCCAGTCTGCGTGTTTAGCGCATGATGCTTTTTAACTTATTTCTTGAAAGTCTATAATATTTTTTTTTTTTAACTTCTTTTCGAGCAGTGAGAAGAGCCCAGTGTTTGGGAAGCATAGTGTGCGGCGGCCAGCAAGGCCAGGAGTCCCAGGGAGTTTCTTCCTCGTGCTTTCTATGGAGTCACTGGCAGACAGACAAGCAAACAGTGTTGTACAAGATGGGAGGTGATCACACTTATTCGGCTTGAGCCCCTCTGCAAACTGTAATATTGATCTTAGTACAAACTAAGAGGGTCTAAGGAGACTTGAGGAGTTTGGACAAATACTTGTACTCCTGTTCTCTCCCTCTTCAGAGTCTGCCGAGATGACCCTTCA
This sequence comes from Polypterus bichir lapradei, assembly GCA_026402145.1. NCBI lineage: Eukaryota > Metazoa > Chordata > Cladistia > Polypteriformes > Polypteridae > Polypterus > Polypterus bichir. The sequence goes on along the minus strand of JANRMT010062816.1, from coordinate 21,257,165 downwards.
GCACTTCCCAAGTAGAGCACCTCCTGACCTCGGCCATTCACCAGCTGAATACAAATTGGGGCTGAGACAAAACCAGGCAAACAGAGTCGCGTTTAATAATAAAGTGCTTACTGAGGAGAGAGCCGCCGGAACACTGATTGCTGTGTACACATCTAAAGAGCAAGCCGAGGCCCTCATTACCACCGCCAGTGAACTGGGCCCGAGGAACAGGGTGGCCAAGCAGGGGACAGTGTGCAGCGGCTTTTATAAATAATTCAAAGGGCGACGCAGCATTTGACGGCACGGCGCTCACCCGCAGTCTGGTGGGTGGGAAGTCTTGAAATGCTGAATGCGGTGGGGACAGCCACCTCCTCACCTGCATTGGACCCCTGGGCTGACTAGCAGGTGAAAGCAACACAAGGTGGGAATGAAATCTGAGTTTGTGACTTTCAGGGTCACTCACTGCTTTAAACTGGTCAATGAGTCCAGGTGTGGGCATGAAGTCGCTGCTGACTGGTGTCCAGTGAGAAACCCCTGTGAGCCCCCCGTGCAGAGGCTGGCCAAGAAACAAGGGAAGGTACACGCCATGGAAATGTGGGTGTGTACGGAAGGTGGAACAAACACACTTGCCGGGTAGAGAGGAAACGATTCAGTGGGAGAATAAAAATAAACAGCATTAGATATGAAGCCTGAAATGGGACGAGGGAACAATCACAAATTTAAAGGTGTCACCAAGAGGAGTTGGTGCCATACCTAGAGTACCTAACTGACTGTTGATTAGGCTTTACCGTTTATCTAATATAGTGCCTTACCAATCTATCTATTGCTCTCCTTCAGTCTCATTTAGGTGTATCTGTCATTTATATTAGGGTGGCACGGTGGCACAGTGGTAGCTTCCCGGGTCCTCCTTGCATGGAGTTTGCATGTTCTCCCCGTGTCTGTGTGGGTTTTCTCCCACAGTCCAAAGACATGCAGGTTAGGTGCATTGGCGATCCTAGTGTGTGTTTGGTGTGTGGGTGTGTGTGCCCTGCGGTGGGTTGGTGCCCTACCCGGGGTTTGTTTCCTGCCTTGTGCCCTGTGTTGGCTGGGATTGGCTCCAGCGGACCCCCGTGACCCTGTAGTTACGATATGGTGGGTTGAATAATGGATGGATGTCATTTATGTTATATAGTGCCTTTCACATCTACCCAGAAATCTGTGATATGGTGTATTTTATATTTGTCTATCTAATAGTGCATGCTGGTTTATCTGTCTATTGTATAGTGCTATTCATATCTGTCCATCTATTATACTGTATAGTACCTTTCATGTCTCTCTATTATATAGTACCTTTCATATCTATCTATCTATTCTGGTTTACCTGTCATTCTGCTATATAGTGACTTTCATATCTACCTGGTTTATATTAAAGTAGCCCTGTGATGGACCAGCCTGCCATCCAGGGTAGTGTCTTGCCATGGCTCCAGTGCTTTTGGGTGGGCTCCAGCCCCTGAAGCCCTGAATTAAGCAACTCTGAGAATGCCATGTTATCTTTCTGTCTATCTATTATACCGTGGATTTAATTACTTTATCTATTTTATAGTGCCTTTCATGTCTATCTATCTACCTACCAAAGTAATATATGCTGTAGCTCCTTCCTAGTCTGGAAGTGCAAGAAAGAGTTGCTTAGGTAAGGTAAATTAAATGATTCTATTCGTTGATTATTAACATTTTTATAGTTGCTGTCGACTTAAAATAAAAAAGCACCATCGAGAGAAAAAAAAAACGCTTTGCTGAAGACATCTTTTAATAAAATGTGTATCCGTTGGTGGGGTATGGCTGAACCCAACCCCCCAAAACCGCTATCTTCATGATTACGTACGTTATTTCGCGCGGTCGTTGGACGGTGTTTTTGTTGCTGACGCGGCTTAACTTTTCACCGCATCCGAGAAACATGAGATTGGCCTTCCAGCCGGTAGCCCACCTGTCCTGTTTGCTTTCCCAAAGTTCCTTAAGCTGCTGTCAAACACAGTCGTAATCGCTCAGGTTAGCACCGTCACTTGTAGACTTGTGGATAATTTGTAGAGATCTGAATGCCTCCTAACATCCTATAATTTAGAAATGTACGCTTCTGTCCCAAAAAAAGGAGAAACGTGTTTGCAATCGTAAAACAACAAATCCATGATTTTTTTTTTTTTGTAAGGGGTCTCTGAAGTGGCTCCTCCCATCGTGTCTACGTAGAGCACTGTGAGTGTCTAGAAAGGCGCCGTGCGTGACTATCTCTCTGTCTAATATAGCGCCTTATCCATCTCTCCGACATATCGCAAAAGGCGGACTCTCGCGAGGCGGCGGCGCTTGCTGTTCTTTTTCTCTCTTTTCTCCTTTCTCTTTTTCTCCGTGGTTTTCCGATCCCAGTGACCCGCAGCTCAGCTGCATGTAATCGAAGCCCGTGGGCAGCGGAGCCTTACAATTATGTTAAGTACGACACAATGATTACAGTCATCTGGGGATTCGAACTTCTTAGAAGAAATCAGAAAACACAAACGCGCGCCCCTGACGTTTTGTACAGGAATGGGCGCAGTCCCAGGCGATGCCGCCCTCCTTCTTCTTCTCTTGAATTTATGACTTTTTTTTCTCTCTCTCCGTTCTTTTTAGGTTACAAAAATGGAGCCCCAAACGTCTGGCTGTGCGGCGCTGATACAAAGGCAGCCTTGTGTGAGGGGTTTACGCAACTGTTAGCACCTAGAAAATGACAGTGCGGCTTAACGCGTGCAGGCAGAGGACCCCGGATAAAGATAAGTACACGTTTTAACCGTCAGTGACACGATACGTGCAAATTTAGGTTTGTGCTGGAAACTTTACGTCACGTGAGAACCCAAAGTGCGCCTCACTTACTAAGCCATTTAAGCGTTGTGCAAGAGTTGGAGGGCACGTGACCTCATTTACAGGCAGGTAAGGATTGGGATCAATGGGCGACCAGGTAAAAAAAAAAATCAAAACGAGACCCCTGGGACTGGATTGGTCTACATGAGTGATGGCAGCTTTGACTTCGTGTGCCTTCAAAACAGGTAATCCAACTAAAGCCAAGCATGTTTGGACCTGGCCAGTACTTGGATGGGAGACCATCTTGGGAAAGTTGGGGATGATGTTGGTGGGCCAGCAGGATGTGCCGACCTTGTGGTCTGTGTGTGGACCCCAATGCACCAGTGCATTGACAGGGACACTGGGATGTAAAACCGAAGTCTCTGTGCTTAAAAAAGACCCCTGGGCATCTTTAAAAAAGATGCCTAAGCTAAATTGCCCATCACATGACCCCCCCCCCCCCCATTCCTTGTCCCTTATTGGCTAACAATCTTTCTCACCACTTCACCATCTAATTGCTGATCTATGGTGGGCATACTGGTGTAAGAATGGATGCCATCACAGGTAGTTGCTGCAAATTGGTGTTCAATATAGTGGTTCTGCACTGTCCATGTAAAACACTTTGTGTGTCTAGAAAAGCGCTTTATAAAGGTAACTATCACTCTATTAGTTCTTTTTTATCTCCTGAATCAGCTGTTTGCTGGTCATGTTTGCTGGAAAAGTTGTTATTTATTCACCCTAATAAAAGGACAAGTGTCTGTGTGTTCAACCAGTTACCATGTCTCCGTCATTCCAACAGATGGTGCATCACATTATTAGAAGGAAAATGCATTTCATTTGTCATTCCAGCACATGGCGCATCACAAATATTAACAGTGCTTTTATGAATCCCATACCAAATGGCATATAACAGTCATATGCATTGCATTTGTCATTCCAACAGATGCCACATCACAAGCATTAATGCTGCTTTTACGTATTCCATACCAAATAACAGACGACGCAGAAACAACGCATTGCAGCGGTCATTCCACCAGATGGCACATCACAGACATTTTCAGTAATAGCATATGTTGCATTTGTAATTCCAACAGATGGCACATCACATGATTAGTAGTAAAGTGCATTGCCTTTGTCATTCCAACAGATGGTGCATCAGATGCATTAACACTGCTTTTACGAATCCCATATCAAATTTGCATACAACAGAGACATATATATTGCATGGCGCACCGCACTGATGTCTATGCAGACACTTTTGTTTAGGACACTATGTAATGAAAATAAAAGCACTAAGCCCTTTTACATTTCCCTTGCTGTGCCTGAGTGTGTGTGTGTGTCTTCATTGCCCAGTCCATCTTGTCACATTTCAGGCCAATGTCAGACTACAGGACTGGCCTTCACGGGAGTGCGACACCGACTACCTCAGACTCTCTAAGATGATGTAAATGAAGGCTATCACTGAAACATTGCTGGGAGAGTCGTCTGTTGTGAATACATACTTAAGTGAGCAGCAGGTTTGGAAAATGGATGGAATAAGTGAGCTGTTGGAGCAGCAGCCTCTCCATCAGTGTGTGAGGAGCGAGCGTAGACAGCATAGCCAAGCCACTCGATTTAATGGGCTGGGAAGTTTGAAGGTAGCAGCGCCATTTCGTTTTTTTTTTTTTTTTCTTTTCTATTTTGAGGTACGCATCGTGTTTTTTCTTAGGCCAAATGCACATCTGTATTGCTGAAAGTGAAGGTAATTGTGTTTGATTGGACAAAAGAAAAAAACAAAAAAAAAGACAAAGAAACATGTTGTAATGAGCCCCGGCAAAGCATTTGATATGACATCTCTACTTAAAGGCTTTGTGGAGTTCTGGAAATCGTATCCAAAATCAAAACGTGACGAGATTAAGTCCAGTGTTCCCAGATTAAATGTACCGTTACGTCTTCAGAGTCTGATTGTACAGAACCTTTCAAAGCTCCCGTTTCCTTCTCTATTAAGACTTACAGCCTTCACTGTCAAGGCTCACATCGCATATGCTTTGCAGATGTTCAGCACTTTTCAGGGCCAAAGATGGAGGCGGCCTTCAGTTTCTGGAAGTGCTTTGGAGGTTTGGTGTATAAAATGATACCTTGAGACATCTTTGGCTTTGTCCTTCAGCTTCAGATGAACAGTCTGCCTAGTATTTCAAAAGCCTTTGGGTGCAGAAGGTTTATTCCAAAGTAAGGAGCCGGCCATGTTGGTTAGAACATTAGAACATTCAAGACGAGAACAGGCCATTCAGCCCAACAAAGCTCACCAGTTCTATCCAATTATTTCTTCTAAAATAACATCAAGCTGAGTTTTGAAAGTCCCTAAAGTCCTCCTGTCTACCGCACTATTTGGTCTCTTATTCCAAATGTCTATTGTTCTTTGTGTAAAGAAAAACTTCCTAATGTTTGTGCGAAGTTTACCCTTCACAAGTTTTGAATCAGCCTAGTCGCTCCTCTCTGGACCTTCTCTTGTGCTGTTATGTCCTTTTTGTAGCCTGGAGACCCAAACTGCACACAGGACTCCAGATGAGGCATCACCAGTGTGTTATAAAGCTGAACAGAACCTCCTGTGACTTGTACTCCACACGTCAAGGCGCTATATAACCTGACACTCTGTTAGCCTTCTTAATGGCTTCTGAACACTGTCTGGAAGTCAATATCTTAGAGTCCACTATGACTCCTAAATCCTTCCCATAAGGTGGCCTTGGACTCAGACCCATTGTGCATTCAAACCTCAAAATTTTTCTCCCTTTGTGTAATTCTTTACATTTACTGACATTATATTTCATCCTCCACAAATCTGCCCAAGCCTGTCTGCTGTCCAAGTCCTTCTTCGATGATATAACGGATTCCAAATTATCTGCTAATCCACCTATCTTGGTATCATCTGCCAATTTAACCAGCGTGTTCCTTATATTCCTATCTAAATCATTTCTAGATATTAAAAATAGCAGCGGCCCCTGCACTGTCCCTTGCTGGTCACCACTCTTAACGTCGCCCAATTCTGATGAGGTTCCTCACATCATCACCTTCTGCTTCCTGCGTCTGAGCCAATTCTGCACCCATCAAAAAACATCACCCTGAACTGCCACTTCTTTTAGTTTGATGCCCACCCTCTCATTCTGGAGATGCTTCTGTTTCTTGCTACACCTCATGGCTAATAGTATGTGGACACCCCTCCAAAGAGGCAGAGACTAGGGATCTGCACTGGTAATCGGAAGGTTGCCGGTTCGAAACCTGTAAATGCCAAAAGGGACTTTGCTCTGTTGGGACCTTGAGCAAGGCCCTTAACCTGCAATTGCTCCATCCTGGGTATGATGTTAATCTGCATCCATCCCTGCATGTAGGCCCTCTAACCTGCAGGGAAAAACTTGGGGGTTGGCGGCAGAATTGGCACTCCAGCCACCATAAAAAACCTCACACTGTTCGACTCCATCTGAACTAGTGTGGTGCTGTTGCATGGCAGCACTCGGGTCCTAATCTGGGATCCTGAGTTGGTTTGTTGTGTGGTGGATGCGGCATTGCGCTGTATCAGCGCATGCTCCTAACCTCTCTGTCTCTCCTCCAAAGATGGTAGCAGGTGCTTCATATCGAGACACACTGGGTCGGCACTGTCATAGGATGTCACTATTTCCACAGGACAGGGCATGACATTTCTGCTCTGCCAGATCTGTCTCAGCCAACTGTAAGTTCTGTTGTCTTGAAGTGGATGTGTTTGAGGAGCATCAGAAGCTCGGCCATGAAAGTGACAGGCCACACAAACTTGCAGAGAGGGGCTACCGAGTGCTCAAAAGTAAAAATGGCCCCTTGTTTGTTTGCATCACTCACTGCAGAGTTCCACACTGCATCTGAAAGCAACGTCAGCACCAGGGCCGAGCGTCAGGAGCTTCATGACATGGATCTTTGTGGTCAAACCTAAGGTCACCAAGTGCAATGCCAAGGGTCAACTGGAAGGCTGTAAAGACTGTCGCCATTTGACGCTGTGTCAGTGGACTTGCGTTCTCTGGAGTGATGAGTCACACTTTACTCTCCCCAAGTCTGATGGACAAACCAGAGTGAGGCAGGCTGCCTAGAGGACGCTACCTTCTGGACCACATATTTCATACTGTAAAGTATGGTGGATGAGAGATAATGGCAAACTTTGGCCTCAGCACCTTGGTTCCAGTGAAGAAGAGCCCTGTTAATGCTACAGCACACTACAACATTTCAGACAATCGTGCACTTCCAGTTTTGGGAAGGCCTTTGTCTGTTCTGTTCCAGCATGACTGTTCTCCTGTGGTCCATAAAGACATGAAGGAACTCGAGTGGCCTGCACAGAGCCCTGACCTCAACCCTACTGAACACCTTTGGGATGAACTGGAACGCCGATAATCAGACAGGTCTTCTCATCTAACATCAGTATCTGATCTCACAAAATGCTCCTTTTTGGTAGAATGGGTCCAAATTCCCTCAGAACACAATCCAAAGTCATGTGATTAAAAAAATGGAATCTGTTAAAGGGGGGCAACTCCATACTCATGGCTAGGGCTTTGGAATGGGCTGCCAATCAAGCTCACATGGGTGTGATGGTCAGGTGTCCATAAACCTTTGGTCATATAGTAAGCTGCCTCTGTGGAGTCCAGATGTTCTCTCCGGGTCTCCATGACTTTGGTTTGTCTCTTACGTTCCTAAAGACATGTATGGTGGGCTAACTGGTGATAGAAAATTGGACACTGTAGGTGCGTTTCAGACTGGCCCCTGCAATCGAATTTCCCACCTTCCACCTGGGCTTCCATGACAGGCCATGCCCACCCCTAGCCTGGTAATGGCTGAAAATACGGTACAGCACCTTCGGCAAGAACCAGGTCAAAGTAGTGGGTACCAAGTTGTGTCGTAGACAGTAGAACTTTAGGGACCCTCAAAACTCAACTTGATGTTATTTTAGAAGAATGAAATGGAGAGGACTGGTGAGCTTTATTGAGGCTGAGTGGCCTGTTCTCGTCCAGATTGTCCTAAACTTCTAACAAAGGGCCTGAATACTTGTGTCAATGTGGCATTGCTGTATTTCTAAAATTCTGTTTCCATTTTGTCACTCTGGGGTTGCTTGATGAGGGGAAAAAAAAAAGAATTTCATGCGCTGTGGTGTAATGTTAACTCTTTGAGGGCTGAATATTTTTTTCGGCTGCCAGCAGGAATGTGTTAGGCGGATCTGGCGAGAGAGCGAATCGAAAGTGCAAAGCGAAATACATCCATGGACAACATCTGGCATATTATGGATGAACCAGTAACGGTGTACTGCACAATAACGTGCAGTGAATACACTTGACTTGAACATTCCTAGTTTTCCTCCTCTTTCTCTGTACGTTTATCATTCGTTTGCTCAGAGGTTGATGCGCTTGTTCCTTCCTGCGCAGCTCTTCTTTTCTCCACACTAGCAGCCCGCTTCTTCTCCTCTTCCGTCTGCATCTTTTCGTGTTAAAACTGATGAAGTCTGTGTTTGTGTTGCGATTACTTAGTATGTTTTCCTTAATTTTTCACTTAAGTTGGCACTTAAGTCTTTAGTCTTCCTCAAGAATGATTTGAGATATGAAGAGGTTGGGGAAGTGACGGCAAAGGTGGTAGGGATGAGAACGGCGCCTTTACCCATGCACCACTCAGCCACCCTGCTGGCCGCTACCGAGAGCTAATTCTACAATAAAATGAAAAGAGGAATAACCTTGGAGGTCCATCATCACCCTGAAAGCGGATAGTAGAGGTCACGTAGTACATGTGTACCAAATTTCAGGTCAGTAGGTCTAACGGTTTGCTTTCTACTGGCGATTTAAAATCCTGGACAGACAAACGGATAGCCATGGTAGCATATTATATAAGAAGATCGGACTCTGGCTCATCGGACTTCGATTCTGATGCAAGTGATTTGGAGATCGTAGTGCTGAACACTTTGGTGTAGCGGCCGGCAGCCGCGTGAAGACATCCCTCCATGTCGTTAGGTGATTATGTCGACATTCGCCACGAAAGATTTAATTCACTTCCCACGCACTTTCTTCTTGGTATGGGACTTGGCTGAACCCAAATGAGTTTGGCGGACTAAAGCATCTCCCTCACCTCTTACAGATTAGTTAGGTCACCACATCATCCTGATGGATGTTCTCCTCAATCAGCATCTCAACGCCCCGCTTTTTGAATTAAGAAGAAGTGTAATTAGGTCTGACGCCATGAAGCACAGCCTTACATAAAAAGTTGTGAGACTTTGGAACAAACTACTGGGCCATAAAGTTAAAGCAGAAACCTCGACAAGCTTTAAGAAGGATCTGGAGGAGGAGACATGAGGACAGCTTAGCTATTAGCTAAACCAACAAGTGCCAAAATGGACTGGATGGTCGCCTCTCATTTGTGAAGTTTCTAATTTTTGTGCCCAAGTGACACCCCATACCTTCAGCAGAGTAAAAATCTGAACAAAATGAGGGCCGAGATCTGAAACCAAAATGATACGAGTAAAGCTCAAGTGTTAACGATCCACTATCAGCCAGTGTGTAAAAATGAAGAAAAGTCAGAAACGAGAGGACCCCAGTGGGAGCGCCGGTCTCACAGCTCAAGTTACACCGTCCAGGAACCGCATGCGTCTTTGTTTTAGTGAGCTGGTGTGGCAATCTGAGCAAACAGATCGATGAGCTGTAGAAAAGGAATACGAGGTGGGTTACCGGCCCGCTGTCAGGGATCCGGGAACCCGGCTGGACTTGAGCCCCAATGGGATTCTCTTTAGTCGGTTTCATGCCAACCAATCCAAAAGTGTGCCATAAATTAGACTCAGAAGCACAAAGTCTTTTCGAAATACTTCGTTATCTGAGCTCGTTCCATGATAAAGCAACCCAGAGAGGGAATTATGTTAGGAATCTTTGAAAGGCAGGAGGAGATGACGGGAAAAGGCAGCCTCATTAATGGCTGTGTGTCAGCATTGGCAAATAGCAACCAGGTGACGCTCACTGACAGCTGGCACCAATCATACAGCCTAAGTGGATAACTAAAGGCTCCTCGCTGAAAACAGCCCGGCGACATTTACATTAACGCAACACACACACACATCGAGGGGCAAACTGCACAAGGAGCCCCTCATGCCAGGGGTTCATGGGCTCAGACCTCAAGAAAACAGTCTGCCTGCCTGATGGCGTTTTCATTTCAACCAAATTTCTTTCTCCCCCTTCTCACTTTTTCCCTTCATGTCTTTGTTAAGTAAGTCGTCGATTTCTTCCTCTCAGTGTAACGCAAGACCCCACAGGCCCCTGGATAACTTTGCTCCTTAACAGAGAGTTGATTGGGTCGTTAAACACATTTGTCAGTTTTGATTTTGCCACATCAAGGTGGCAGGGGATGGGGGTTTGCCCGTTGGTCATTTGCAATTTTATTAAGAGTTGGAGGATCATTTCGGCTGCTTGGACATTCCATCGTTGTCCCTTGCTGTCACAGGCTCCTGGGTGCACACCCAGGACACCCCAGTGGTAGATCTGCTCCTGCTCTGACAAAACCTCACCGTGTGTTTTATTACAGGCTACTTGATAATAATTTACTCTTTTAGTTAATTAGCATATCCTTTAAAAATGACAGCCAACACTCAGAAGGCACCCGTACCCATCTTTTACTCAGCTGTTCAGCGCCCTGGATAATGGCCCTCTCTGCGTAAAAGTGGTGTGACATGGAAGGCCCAGAGAATCACCAAAGACAAAGAGGTTTGATTCACCAAACCACAGGCCAATCCATTAAAAACCCAAAGCACGAAGCTACAGTACAACAGTTCAACACTCTGGCCAGCAGGGGGCAACACTGCCTGATCAAATAAACTAAACACAGACAGGGTGGGATTGATGGGACTGGCACAGAGGGCATAAATGTGGAAAGGAGGACTTGTGACAAATTGTATAAAATGAAGACAGATATGAAGCTCATTAAAAAAATGTTAAACAATGATTACACAGAAGATAAACAATAAAAAAAGACACTGTCAAGTTAGAGAAGAGATTTAGAGTTTTTAGATAGAAATGAGAGTCACCATAAAACACATAGAAATATAAAATGTATAGGAAGATCATGCATGACAGATGAATATAAAGTTGAAAGGCACTTCTGGATAGATATGATAGTCACCATAAAATACAGAGAAATTAAAGCTGGAAAGGGAAATGTACAATATAAAAGGTACTGTGAGACAGGTAGGAATAAAAGATGCTATATACTAGATACAGAGATAAAAGGTGCATTTAGATAAACTTAAAAATCATCACAAAATATAGAAATATTAAAGTAAATATATATATATATATATATATATATATATATATATATACACAGTATATATTATATATATATATAAATATACACTAGGGGGCTTTGCCCCCGCTCACTCCGCTTGCCCACCCATTCACCGCACCCCCCATGGGGCACACTATGCTCCAGCCACTTTGCGTCTCTGCCACACGTGTTGTGAAGGGTTTGCTGAACGCACGCTAAAAAGACAAAAAGATGTGGTCTGATCAGCTGCTGTCTTACTACGTGTTCTGCTTGTCACGCTGCGCGTCGATCATTTAAAAGCCTGTACAGCGGCTGTCCTTTTGTCTCACTGCCTTGTCTTGTGTGACGTCAAATTGTCTTCCGAGAAGATTTTTTTTTTATAATAGATTATATATATATATATATATATATATACATATACATATACATACATACATACACTAGCCATTCCCCGCGGCTTCACCCTCAGAGTAGTGAAAGAGGACGGCAAGGAGGGCCCCGCCCAGCTCTCTATTCCTGACTTCACGCTTCCCCCTCACCTTGGCCCGCAGCCTTTGTCTTGGATTAGCGCAAATATATCACTCCTGCAAGTGAACTCTAATTCATAGCACAATGAGAGAAGTCGCAAAACCAACCAGAATGTTCAAGCAAATTATAGAGGAAAACTCAATCTAAATCCATTAAGTAGTTCTCTCATTCACTAACTGAGCGGAGTTAAGGTTACGACCCAAGGCAGACGCATGAGTGAGGAAGGCCCCGCAGCCCGATGAATCTCTCTCAGATTCACGCTAATAAATTGGTACCGCAAGTAAACTATGATACTTAGCGCGAAATGTTCAAGTAAATTATAGAAAAAAACCCGATCTAAATCTGTGAAGTGGTTCTCTCGTGAAAAGCGGACAGACATACAAACGGGTCTAAAAAGCTATGAGAAATTTCGCACTTGGACCACGAAATTTTAAAACCGTTTCTTAGCAAGCACCTAGTGCCCAAGGGTAACCTACATTCCAAATTTCAAGTCCTAATTCCTGATGGTTCGAGAAATTTCATGATGAGTGAATCAGTGGTATTTGGCTTTAATAAATATCTTCTTCTTTCGGCTGCTCCTGTTAGGGGTCGCCACAGCAGATCATCTTCTTCCATAAGGCTTTTCTATATATATATATATATATATATATATATATATATATAATGACCCTGTAGTTAGGGTATAGCAGGTTGGATAATGGATGGATGGATGGCTCAACTAAGTATTGATGTCATATCTCTGCCCAAATTTATGCACCTGTCTAATTTTGTTATGATGCATATTGCATATTTTCTGTTAACCCAATAAACGTAATGTCACTGCTGAAATCCTACTGTTTCCATAAGGCATGTCACATATTAAAAGGAAGTTGCTACTTTGAAAGCTCTGCCAATGACAAACAAAAATCCAAAGAATTAACAGGGGTTCCCAAACGTTTTCATATGACTGTATATTATATATATATATATATACATGCATGCATACACACAGAGAAGATGTATGATATAAAACACAATGTGAACACAGGAGATAGATGTTAAAGGCACTATATAATTGATATGGAAAGGTTAAAGGTACTTTTGGGTAGATATGAAAGTGACCATAAAATATAGAGATAATACAAGAAATGCAAAATTTATATTTAGAAAATGCACAATATAAAAGGCACTGTCAGATAGGTAGGTATGAAAGGCACTATATAATAGACACAAGAGCTAAAAGGTGCATTTAGATAGATTTAAAAATCAGCAAAGATTATAGAGATATTAAAGACAATATGAAATGCATACAGAGAAGATTAACAATATTAAATCACTGCTGAGATAAGTAGATGTGAAAGGCACTATATAATAGATATAGAGCTGAAACATGCTTTTTGATAGATTTGAAAGTCACCATAAAATACAGAGATATTAAAGGCAATGTAAAATGTGTACATAGAAGATGAAGGATATAAAACACAATGTGAAGACTGACAGATAAATATGAAAGACACTATGTAATTGATACGAAAAGTTGAAAGGTGCTCTTGGGTAGATATGAAAATCACTATATAAAGTAGTTGGACTTGAAAAGCACCATATAATAGGTAGATAGATAAGAAAGGCACTATATAATCGATAGATGTGAAAGGCACTACACAAATGAATTGGGAGATAGACATGACAGTTTGTAATAGATGTGAAAGGCACTCTCTGATTAGATAGGCATGAAAGGCACTATAAAATACTGCATATCGATACACGATGCACCTAATAAAGCATATGAATGATGTGTAAGGCTGTAGAGAACAGACACTCTATAACAGACCAACAGACAGATATGAAAGGCCTCCTACAATGTGCAGATTGATGTACTGTGAAAAAGCACAATGATATAGATGTGAAAGACACTATATAATTTAACAGAGGGGTCTGAATTCTACTTGATGAAATGCTTTGATAGTTTTAAGAAGGTAAAGAGGTGCCACATAAGCACAGATGACAGCCTTCATGCTCAGGAAGTGCAGACTGCAGTTTTGGCTCGGGTTTCTTCTAAGATGAGTCTGCATGTCCTGCCGTGGTTCCTCTGGGTGTCTTCAGTCCATTAACTCCAACCACCGCACTACCCAATGGAATGCCATGTTATGTCTGTTGGTGTGTCTCACTTGTGGGGGTGTGATGGCTGTATGTTTTATTTTTCAGATTTTGCCCTGTAAGTGACTGGCACAGCTTTCCTTCCTGCTGTGTTATGGAGCCATTGTTATGTCCATCAGGACCATCCATTCATTTGTTTTCTGGCCGGGGCAGAAGGGAAGCCACTGATGGCACAGTCAGCTTTATGTTTACTGAAGGTGGGAGTCCAGCACTCGTGTCAGTTAAGTTTGCCAGCTTCATTTTCCTTTTTTGTGCCACTTAGCCAGTACGTCGGCTGACTCTCTGTTGAGTCTAACAGCTACTGAGCAGGACATGTTAACACAATGTTAAGCTGCCTTTATGTGATGGCAGGTCTCTCAACTACCTTCAGTTCCATACACTCCAGTGGGCACTGCTTCCCGTGAAGGGTGCCGTATGACTGCCCGTTATACCTGAATTTCTTAACATTGTGGTCAAATGTGCCTTCTGAGCATCACATGCACCACCTTCAAGTTCCACTTAATTTTCCTTCTTTAGGGCAAAGGACACAATGACTGGAAATAATAAATGTGACCAACTGTTGTTTCTGCACCTCATTTATTGTAATATCATATCTACCTGTAATAACTCATTTCTTCTAATAATAAATATATAAAGAAAGACAAATTACCACAGTGAACTTACATTTTCCTCTGTGAGTAGTGAGGACCCCAGGGAGAAAGTTGTGTGCTGTTAACTAATAGCAAATCCTTTATAAAATCATGTGTCATTATGATGGACAACCAGTGCAGGCGGCGCTAGATGGATTAGGGGCACAAGAGGCTCACCAAAATGGAGGGCGGGGGGGGGGGGCTGAACTCCATACTTTAGAGTCACCTCAGTTGCCAATTTGCCTTTTTGTAAATGCAATTTATTTTTTCTTTTTATGAGAGTTTTAATGCTGACTGCATGGAAGAATAAGCAAAGGGCAGCTTGTCTTTTGGAAAAGACTGTACAAGAGTAGCGCTGCTTCAAAGTGTGCCATAACACCCCAAAAAATAAAAATTATAATAATAATACATTATTTATATAGCCCATGCTCAAAGAGCCCGACACAGATCAGTAGACTCAAAAAGAAGAAGTCACTTAAAGAAACCGAGTCTCAAGTGATGTGGTGGCACAGTGGCCAGCACTCAAGCTCCAGGGTCCTGGGTTCAAACACATGTCCTCCTAACCCTCACCCTCTTGTGCTTTTATTCCCTAATACAACCAACAACTATCCCACATCCCAAAGAAGTGCATCCCTGGTGACTTTACATTGGCCCAGTGTGGGTATCTGCCAGCGTTTACCCTGTGTTCCTCCTGGTGTTGCCAGGGTCCACTCCCTCCACCCCTGAAATGGGTACATGGGATAGAAGTTGGACGCAAAAAGTGCCCACACGCTCTTCATCTGTACCCCTCATCAGTGGCCATGACTGCAACGCTCCAGTTAAGGACCTTCAGTGGGCCATGAAATACTAAGGTCAGCCCTGTGAGGTGTTACACACAGTGGTGTAGTGAGGGGTGGGCGGAAGGAGCAGTCCACCCTGGGTGGCACATTTTTGGGGGTGGCATTATTGGCCAAAAGGCTCAGTACAATTCACATGTAAGCAGCAGGGTTTGGAAAAATAACACTCATGAATGAAAAACTAAAATTCTCTGATTTTTATCCACAAACACCTTAAAAATCATTTTCAGACCGTCCTTCTGTGACGGCATCAGACACAGCAGTTGATAACAACAATAAACAGAAACATTACACTGATGATAATTTCTGGGAAGATAAACAACTCATTTACAATTTCGTTTCATTATCAATCCCAATGCGTTCTTGTTCTGCACAGCCCTACCTTTCACTTGTACACTACACTGCTTCTGGTTTGCGCAGTGTAATTATATTAAACTATTAATTAGAACACGGCTTATCAGGCCGTCTATACTCTATTCTTGTCTAGTTGATGCTTATAAATAATTATATGTGAAAAATTATTGCTGTTTCTCTATATATGAATAAATCTACGCAAAATGTACCTTAATTTTTCTCTATAGATCATTTTAATTTTCTATTTAAATAGGTTAACATATTCAGATATGTTGGAGGGCAGCAAATTGAAGCACCGTCCACCCTGAGTGGCACGAGCTCGAGCCACGCCACTAGTTACACCAGTCCTTCACAAACACCTCAATGGAGGCACATCAACACTTCAACATCACGTTTTGGCTCCACTCACCCCAGATACCGTGGCTTCAAAAAAGTCTTCAGAACTCTCATAATTTACACACTTTATTGTGATGGAGTTTTCATTTGATATGGATTCATTTGCAACGTTTGCCCCTCAGACTACACTCAACAGCCAACAATGACAAAGTGAGCACGTCTTTCAGAAAGGTCTGCAAATTCATTAGAAACCACAAAGTCAAGTCATTCATTCCTACAGGTTGTTCAGGCTCTTTCCTGTGCCACTCCAAATTGTACTCAGGTTCCTTCAGTTTGCTTGAATTATCTGTGAGATGTTTCTAGAACTTGGTTGGACTCCACCTGTGGCCAACTGAACTGATTGGACGTCCTTTGGAAACTCACATGTGGACCTGTGTG
Organism: Polypterus bichir lapradei; assembly: GCA_026402145.1. Classification (NCBI taxonomy): domain Eukaryota; kingdom Metazoa; phylum Chordata; class Cladistia; order Polypteriformes; family Polypteridae; genus Polypterus; species Polypterus bichir. The sequence goes on along the minus strand of JANRMT010062816.1, from coordinate 21,240,808 downwards.
TAGATGATGGTGCAACATTTCCCACAGCATGTCAAGACAATAACCAAGCCATTAAGTCCAAGGAACTCTCTGTAGACCTCCACGATCAAACTGGGGGTCTGGCACAGATCAGGTTAAGGGGGCAGAACCATTTGTAAAGCTTTGAGTGTTCTCAGGAGCACAGAGGCCTCAAGAAATGTGAAACAGAAGAACTTTGGAATCACCAGGACTCCCCCTAGAGTTGGATATCCAGCCAGACTGAGTATCCAGACAAGCAGGGTCTTTATCAGGGAGGTGACCAAGACCCCAGTGGTCTCTTCTAATGGTGCCTTTCAAGTCCTCTACTGGGATGGGAGAACCTGTCATTAAGACCACCATCTCAGGGGTAGAGTGGCCAGAACATAACTACTCCTGAGTAAAGGGCATTTATAATGGACTCTAAGAGCCTCAGTAAGAACAGTCTTTGTCCCGATGAGATAAAATAGAACTGTTTGAGCAGAACTTCAAGCATTATGTCTGGTAAAGACCAGACTCTGCTCATCACCCACCTAATACCATCTCTACCATGAAACATTGTGGTGTCAGCATCATGTAATGGGGACTGGGAAACTAGTCCAAACTGAGGGAAGGATAAATGCAGCCAAATACAGAGAGGTCCTTAAAGAAAACCTGCTCCAGAGTGCACACCATTTCACCTGTGGGGACGGTTCAATGACCTGAAGCATACAGCCAAGACAATGCTGGAGGGGCTTTGAGACAAACGTCTGACTGTCCTTGAGTGGCCCTGCCAAAGCTCAGACTTAAACACCACAGAATATGCATGGAGAGACCTGAAGATGGCCATTTACAGACAGACGCTCATCATCCAGTCAAATGGATCTTGAAAGGATCTACCAGGAGGAATGGGAACAACTGCCCAAATCCAGGTGCGCAAAGCTAATAGAGACTTACCAAGGAGACTGTAATTGCTGCCAAACGGCTTCTACAAAGTACTGAGTGAAGGGTCTCAATACTTCTAGGAATGAGAGATTTCAGTTTGTGATTTGTAATTAATGTGCATGGGCGGCACAGTGGCGCAGTGGTAGCGCTGCTGCCTCGCAGTTAGGAGACCCGGTTCACTTCCCGATTCCCCCCTGCGTGGAGTTTGCATGTTCTCCCCGTGTCTGCGTGGGTTTCCTCTGGGCACTCCAGTTTCCTCCCACAGTCCAAAGACATGCAGGTTAGGTGGATTGGCGATTCTAAATTGGCCTTGGTGTGTGCTTGGTGTGTGGGTGTGTGTCCTGCGGTGGGTTGGCACCCTGCCTGGGATTGGTTCCTGCCTTGTGCCCTGTGTTGGCTGGGATTGGCTCCAGCAGACCCCCGTGACCCTGTGTTCGGATTCAGCGGGTTGGAAAATGGATGGATGGAATTAATGTGCAAACCTTCCTGAAAACGTGTTTTACTTTATCATTATAAGATACTGACTGTAGACTGATGAAATAACATGAATCCACTGTATGCACTTTTAAGAGTTACTGTACTTTGATACTATAAAAGTTAATTAAACACTTTTTTTTGCTGTAAATTAGTGGATTATTAGTTTTCAGATATTAACACAATGTGACTCTCTCTTTCAGTTTTATTGCGCATTTCATTTCAAATGCCCTGTGAAAGACAATTTGAAAGTATTATAGATAGATAGATAGATAGATAGATAGATAGATAATGTGAAAGGCACTACATAAAAGATTCATAGATAAATATAAACTTTATTAATCCTAAGGGAAACAACAGGGTTACAGCAGCATACAAAGGCGGCACAAAGACACATATAACAATATTTTTCATAACGGTACTAAAATTGCATTTCTATTATTAATGCTGTGACCTCTCCGCTCCACAGTCCTGGGTTTAAGCCCCTAGCCTGGTCGCTGTCTGTGTCATTTGGTTTTCTTTCCACATCCCAAAGCCGAACATCTAAAATAAACTGATGATTATAACACGGCCCTGAGTGATGAAGTGTGGCTTTGTACCAAATGTGCCGCCCTGTTCAGGGTTTGTTCCTGTCGTTCCATAAACGGATGACGAGGTCGCAGCCTTACGAGACAAAGGATGGGTGGACTAATGGCCTTTTTTAAATTTTCCTTATGATGGTCTTCACAGTTGAAGTTGCTATAAACAATGAAGTTCGATGATCGCTCGTTGTGAAAGAACCAAGAAAAGCCAACGGACCCCGTCCGAGTCGCGGCTGTCAGTCCCACGTTCCATCGGCCCCGATTGCATTGCCGTGAATTCCTCTCGTTTCTTCGTAGAACACAATCTAAGTACTCTGTAAGCTGCCACACTGGGGATACAAAAACCAACACGCCAACGCGGGAAGTCGCAACCGACCGCCCTGGGCAGCGCTCGCTGTGCGCCGACAGCAGATGAATGGCAGCGCACTAAACAGAATCACTTCGGGCAGAAGTCGTAACATGTCTTGTAAAGCGGGTCTAAATGTAACAGACTTGCACAGGGATGAACACCGGAGAGTGCGGCTGAGTTTCACACCCAGCGCGGAGTCCGCATCAGAGGTGGGCGAGCGGCACTCGGGGGCTCATCGCTCGCGCGCGCGCTACAATTCCAAGCACGGAGAGCTTAACAGCATTTAATGAAAAGCGGGTAATTAAGTCAATTAAATTTCGACAAAATATGCCGTATTCTTTTTAAATAAGCCTATGAAATTACCTTTGCCTCAAAGTCAAAAACAAAATTACATTTTCTTTGTTTTTTCATCGCTGTGACTCAAAACATCATCAGCGTCTGCATTCAAAGTTCGAACGCTATAATTTGAGCGCAGTCATGAAAGCCCTGCGTGCACCGCCAGTTTGTTTGTTTGGATTTTAAAGCGCTTCATCAAATCTTTGTCTCCTCGTGACGCAAACGGAGCAAATGTGGATTACATTTTAGGTAAATAAGAGCGCTAAACATTCTGGGCGTAGGGGGGAAAAGTAAAAAAAAAAATCCAAGATTAAAGGGAGGAAATTAAAAAATCACCTCGGGGCAAAGTCGTTTAGCAAAGTGACAGGCCTCATGCAACAGTAAAGGGCTCTAAAAATAGGAAGACTGAAGAGCTATATATAGATACACAGACGGATAGAAAAGGCGCTATACAGGATGAACAAAAAAAAATGATGATACATGCAATATGCAGGCACTATAGTTGGAGAAAAGCATGAAACGCAACGTAATAAATAGTGAAGACGGCTCTGGAAATGCGCAACGTTACCAACCAGTGAGCACTGTGCTTAATAATAAGACAGACAGGCAGGTGAACTGACAGACAGGTGTGCTTTAAATGGGAAAGGCACCATATGAAAACACAGAAAATTTGCTTTTTAGATATATATGGAGTGTACCATTTAAAACAGAAATGAAAAGCACAACATACGGCACTATAGGTGGATAAATACATACAGCAACAGAAGGGGCACCATATGATAAGCGGACACAGAAAAAGCACAATAGTTAATCTATACAAAAATCTGCTTTTTAGATATATACAAATATAATGATTTAAAATAGACAGACAAAATCTGCCTTAATGCGTTAGTAAGAAAAGACAGTGGCAGATACATAAGGAAGGCACTCTGTGAATGACACAAAGATAGGAAAGGCACTATATGATAGGTGGATTTTAAACTGGCCTGTTTCAACAATTGTACTACAAATGCCATTATATTATCAGATATCATTCAATACCATATAAAAAGATCTTTGACTATGGGATCAGTACTATATATATTTAATGTACTATTATTATTATAAAAATATACAACTTTCAGGATTTTGTACTCACATTTTACTACCAGACACGTGTTTACTATAAAATATAAAGCATCATTTACACCCCACATCTCTTTAAATATGTCAGTTTGATTAGTTAATGTACACTATGCAAATTAAACCTTCAATCTGCTATGAATGATCACCTTGAATAATAATAAAGCATCAATGGTTAGTTCATTGAAAGGCAGATATACAGAACAAAGGCATTATATGACAGACAGACAGACAGACAGACAGACAGACAGATAGATAGATAGATAGATAGATAGATAGATAGATAGATAGATAGATAGATAGATAGATAGATAGATAGATAGAT